>JANAVB010003400.1:9958805-10202324 GCA_029216955.1 Iris pallida | reverse complement strand
AAATTCAAAGTATTTCGAAACTTTGAATCAAATCAACTTTCGAAAACTTTGAAGGGGGTCTTGTAGGTCCTAAAAAATCAAGTTGCATCAATCAACAAAATCAAGAAATCAAAATATACATCATCTTGTTGAATTGCGCAGACAACAGATTGCGCAGCCAACCGATTGCGCATTCTAATTTGCGCACACAACCGATTGCGCAAGCTGACGTGGCAGAAGTCATCATTACTAAATCAAATCAAATCTTTTCTGACAACTGACAGCGCGGATAACAAGGAGTCTGTTCGTTTCCTGCGCCGCACAGTGCTCGAGGGCGGCTGACAGCTGGCAGCGCAAACCAATCCTGCGCAGTTTGAGTTTGCGCAAACCATGTATGCGCAATTCAACTCTGCGCACTCCATCAAACGTAACTGTTAAGTTACACGTGGTATTCATGCCATCGATTGGTCATTACATGGCAACTGTTTATGCACGATCATGCGCATTTCTATCAAATCATGCCATGTGTCCATGATAGTCGGCCTACGATCCAGTAACTATCTGCGCAAATCAATGTTGCGCAAACCAATGCTGCGCAAATCATCATGCGCAGTCCAAAATAACTGAAAGTTAGTTATTTCCAGAACTCTATAAATAGAGTTTCAAGTCTTCATTCAAGGGGATCAGAGATCAGATATCAAGATCAGAAATCAGAAATCAGAGAGTCCAGGAGTTCTTGCCAAAGTGCTGCTGCATTCTTCCGAGACTTTTGTCTTCAACTTCAGAGGCTTTTCCCTTCAGTTTCCAGAGTTGTTTTCAACTTCAAAGGCTTCGTCTTTACAGTTCACATCGTCCAAGGGATAAAGCAATCATCATCGAGATTGGATTCCTACAGTTGTAATTTTCCCAGAATTCTTGTAATCTTTATTACAGTTTGTATCAATAAAGTTCTATACTTTTGTTTTTGCAAACAACACTCTAAAATGGGTGGCATATTTTGAAAATTTGTGCAGGGCTAACCAATACGCTGAAAGAGACGGTTGATGCTGTCTATGGTTTGTGCTGTAAAATGAATGGAGCTAGTGGTGGTTCATCTTCCTGACCGATCCTTTACCTTCGAGAGCAGGATTAGCCTCTTCGGCTCTCGTCGACGGAGGCACGTGCCTTGGCGCCCTCAGTGATGGAACTCGCGACAAAGCTCCAACGACGCTCTTGTCTTTCTCCAATACGGATCTCTTTGGCGCCATTGATTTTGGTTGAAAAAAGTTTCGAAGACTCTAAGGAAGAAGGAGCTTAGGAGAGAAAAAATTCTGAGAGGAGAACTCTCTCTCTCTTTCCTCTTGATGGGCTATTTATAGCCTAAATCTATATGTAACGGCTGCACAAATCGCGTACGAAACGATGGGTCGGTTGGGATTTGGTGTGCACAAAATCTTCTGAAAATGCTTCTTATTCAAAGTATTTCAAATTTCAAACATTTTGAAATTTGAAAACTTTGAAGGGATCTTGTAGAAGCTTTAAAAATATTAAAACAGTGCATAGCGTCATTCACAGATAGCATACAACCCTATCTATCAAATGGCACCTGGTATCAAATGGCAGTTATCATCAAATGGCACCTGAGATTAGATAGCGCAGGCTGCCACGTGGCGAGCTTACTCGAGAAGCTAAGTCGTCATTCATAATGACAGACAATGCAGCAGTCGAAGAAATCACTTCGAATCCCGAGCATACGGTGCTTGAGGAGGATCCTGTCAAATCTGTCATAATTGTTAGTTACTCCACGCCATTCATCAATGGCGCGAAGTGACCAATTCCTTACAGACTTAATGCTTAGCGCATTTCATAGTTGGCGCCAATCAACAGAATGTGCTACTCATGAACTGGCATCCAAAAGAAGTTAAAGATGACGTGGCACACATGCCACTAATCTCGAAGTATGTACATGTGATACTGCCCACGACCAAGCGCATTTCTTTCACGGGATGACTCGCATCCCATGCACTACATGAAAAATTCCTTTTTATGACGGGTAAAACCCGTCATATATGACAATTTATGACGATTTTTTTGAAGCAGGCAACCGTCATGAACACGGGTGTTATAAAAGTTTACAAAAACCGTTATATATAACTTACATTTATATGACATCTTTTTTATAAAAAACAAGATAATTAAGTCAATTATATATAACACTAAATTTGAAAACGACATTAATATTATCATTATATATAACACTTTTTAATGTCCAGTTCTGATTATTCACACATATATATATATATATATATCATCTGTCAATGCTTATAATTCAATGCGTTATAAAAAAATATTAATTTCCTGAGACAACAAAAATATGAAATTTAACTAACATTTGAAACATTTCATTAAAAATATCCAAATATCACATCATCTTAATTACATTTCAAAATATATAACTCTCTTTTGTTTCACCAACACATCACTATTATATTTCAAAATCCAAAAATATATATACATCTTTTCCTTTTAGGGCAGACGGCCTCAAAACACCATTGCATTCACCAACACCAAATAGTAACATCCCTTCAAAAGCCAATATTGTATATCCCTTAAAAAATCAATATTATACCGTACAAATAAAGAATAAAGAGAACTCTGTCAGAAATTCTATCAGAAATAAAGAGAGATTCCATCAGAATAAAAAAACAATGACTGAATGAATAAAGAGATCTCCATCAGAATAAAAAAGCAATGATTGAATGAATAAAGAGAGATTCCATCAGAATGAATAAAGAGATATTCATATAACCCTTGTGACTGATACAACCCAAATCTCAGAAATAGCTTGCACTTACCTAATACACCAAAGCACAAGCCAAAAGAAAGAAGACTGATAAGAGGCTCAGATCGACAAATGGCTCCAGGAATATGCCTCGCCATCACTTTAGAGATTCACTCAATGAGAATTTTTATTGTTTTTATTATCACATATTGATAAAAAGAAGAATGAATGAATGAATAAAGAGAGATTCCATCAGAATATAAATATTTCTAAATCACGTAAATCTTACCAAATTAGCTGCAACTGAGCCACCACGCCATTAACCCCCAATTCCCAGGAATACCTTGCACTTACACAATACACCAAAGCATAAGCAAAAAGAAAAAAGACTGATAAGAGGCTCAGATCGACAAATGGCTCCAGGAACATGCCTCACCATCACAGGATGGTAGAGATTCATTCAATGAGAATTCTCATTGTTGTCATTATCCTATTTTTATAGATATTATTGATTAAAAAAGAATAAATAAATGAATAAAGAGAGATTCCATCAGAATGTGGATTTTCAAATCACGTACATCTTACCAAACTGGATGCAGCTGAGCCACCACGCCATCGAAAGACAGGAAAAAGAAAGCCAAACTTTATTCTTAAATGGAAATTAGCAAATTGATAAGGATCATCATCGCCTCTTTTAAAAATAGATAACGCAAATTGATAAGGAACATCATCGCCTCTTTCAAAAACATATAAGCCAAAAGAGTAAAAAGGTCAAGGAGTATGTGTACCTGGTTTGGAGGTCATCTAACTCCCAAAAGGAACTTATTTTGTTCATGTGTTATCCACTGCAGACTAATAAATATGACACATCCAATATAGTAATGAATAAAATATCTCATATTCATATTATAACTGGAAGAGAGCAAAATGAAAGGAAAAACCATATTAGTGCCTTGCTTCAGTATGTATATGGAGTCACTACAACAAAAAGGCCTATTAATAATGCTCGACAAGACGTATTGATGACGCCTGATACCTAAGCGTTATCAAAGTTCGAAATACCTTTTTTCTATGACAGTTTGGGCTAATTCTGTACTTTTTATAACGTTTATAAAACAAAACGTTATTAATAGTTTAGAGCGGTGGCAAACTTGTAATATTTTTTAAGTTTAATTTTTGGCAAAATCCTTCTACACCTCGCGCGCGCTTCAACAAAATTTTTTCTCTCCCCCAATTCTGGTCGGTCTTCTCTTTCTCCTCCTTTCTCCTCCCTCCTCTCCCCCAACTCCAAAATCCTAAGGATAGATCCAAAATCCTAACTCTAGTTCAGCAACACCCTCCTCTCCTCCTCTTCTTCTCCTTTCTTTCCCCTAACTCCAAAACCCTAACCCTAGAGCCCGTTCTCTTCAAAATTAGGGCTAGGGTTTTTAATTTCTTCTTCCTCCCGACAAAAATAGGGAGCGAGTTCGTGACATTCCTCTCTGGCGTGGTGTCGTACGTGATGCTGGGCTACACGGTGGTGGCGGCGATCTACAACACTGGGCAGGCGGAAGTGTTCTGCTCGGGCGTCGTCGCGCTCAACCTCAGCGACCCACGTGCCGGCTCTCTGTGGCTCACAGGCAGGCTCTCCCCCTCCCTGGGTCAGCTGTCCGCCCTCGCCGAGCTCTCCCTCGTCCCGGGCCGCATCTTCGCCTCCATCCCCGGCGCCATCTTCTCCTGCGCCCAGCTCCGCTTCCTCGCGCTCGCCGGCAACTTCCTCTCCGGCCCATCCCGGAGTCGCTCTCCTCGCTGCCACGGATGAGGACCCTCGACCTCAGCTTAAACCTGTTCTCCGGAAGCATCCTTGCATCGCTGCCGTCGGCGCCGTCGCTGGCGACCTCGTACCCTGCCATAACCGCCTCGTTGTTTGCATTTCTATTGCCTTCATTTAGTAGTTTTTGCTGTATAAAGTGGAACTAACCAATTTTTTCTTGGATATTAAGGAACCCTGAAGAAATCCTCTGGGGTGAGGCTGGTGCTGAGTATATTGTGGAGTCAACTGGTGTCTTCACTGCTAAGGACAAGGCTGCTGCTCACTTCAAGGTAACTTGTTTATTGATCATGAATGATGTTTGCTTCTTTTTGATAATAAGCTTTACCTTAATGGTGTTATATGGATATCTTTTGTACTTGTTCTTGGTAGCTCGTCTTCCGTGCTCAACTTTAAGGCTGAAAAAAATTGTAAAATATTTTTCAATGGTCCTTGTGGCAATAGGGTGGTGCAAAGAAGGTTGTGATCTCTGCTCTTAGCAAAGATGCTCCTATGTTTGTTGTTGGTGTCAACGAGCAATCATATAAGTCTGATATTGATATTGTTTCTAATGCTAGCTACACCACCAACTGCTTAGCCCCTTGCAAAGGTATCCTCTTTGTTTCATACTCATCCACTATATAGGATTTACTATATTTTGCGAGTCTACTTTAGAAATCCATATATTATGACAGGTTATCAATGATAGATTTGTTAATTCGAAGCTCACCTGTTTAATAAGAAATGCTAAATAGTTACTCAATCTTGTTTCCCTCATCTCAGAAACCCAAAAGACTATTAATGGTCCATCTGCTAAGGACTAGAGAGGTAGAATAGCCGCCAGTTTTACATTGGAGCAGATTGATTCTTTACCAATATAGCTTTATACTGCTCCAGATCGTAAATAAGCATAGGAAATGAAGAACAACAACTTGGTTGGGTTGTAGTTCTCATCTACTGATGTTCATGCCTTTACTTTATTATATAATCTTTCTATTTGTCCCCTTCTCTTGTGGTTTTAGATGAGCAATAATGGAGGTTCTCAAGCAATATATCTATACAAACTCTTAAATCACAATAATCTTAAGAATATTGGAAACGGTTATTTTATAGAAAACAAGTCGACGAGGACTTGCTCCTATTGGGCATGAGAGGTAGCACAAGAAACCCTCCAGCCCATGTACCCCAGTTCATACATCATATAGTTTGGACAATTTTGTTGTTATTAGCGATGAGGACATGCCACTGCCTATGGTCGAGGAAACAAAAGAAGTGGTTTGATTTCTAATTATCTCACATAGTTTAGAGTTTCTTCCTCAATTCATTCTTGGTTGATGAAACTAACATTGTCTCTATTATTTTTTCAGGATTATTAGGTTAAGAAGGTTGAAATAGAAGACATATTTATGGAACCACACTGAAGCACAACAACCTCTCCAGCGAAATCCCGGCCCTGCCGGCTATGCTGTGCTACCTCTCCCTCTCGTCGAACCTCCTGACCGACCGCGTCGACTGGGTCCTGCCCAGGCTGACGGGGCTTAACTACCTCGACCTGAGCGCGAACCGGCTCACCGGGCCCGTGTCGGCCTGCGTGTTCGGCTTCCCGCTCGAGTCGCTCCAGCTGCAGAGGAATGCCCTGTCCAGGCCCGTGGTGCCGGAGGGGGAGGTAAAATATATATATGGTGTGATCATTTTAATTTTTTGGGCTTATAGATGATAATATGGTGTTCATATATATATATATATATATATATATATATATATATATATAATATATATATATATATATATATATAAATATAAACTTATATGGATGTAAGAATGTGGTTCCGTTCGATGATTGGAACGATCGCCCGCTCGCGATCGAGAAGATCCAAGCAATGGTACACACAAGGAAAGAAGCTGCACTGAAACGAGAGAGGGCTCTCTCCTATGCTTTCTCACATCAGGTTTTTTTTTAAGCTCGGCTTACTTTTTATTCTCACATTTAATTTTCTTTGTTCTAGTAAACACTAACGAACTACGAATGTGACAGATATGGAGGTCCGATAGGAACCTCTCTCGACTAGTCCACGAAGACGAAGAGGAGGAAGAGGGAGAGGAGGTCGAGCCGCCGCGGTGGCTTGACCGCTGGATTGCCTCCAGAGCCTCATTCGACAACCACCACCGCAGTGCCAGCAGCAACACCAGCTACGGCAGAGCGAGAGCCTCCACGGAGTGCCACAGGGACCCCATCAAGACTCTCGAGATCGACACGGCCCACCCCTTCTCCTACTCGACCCCGGCCAATGCCATCCCCCGGCGGCCCCAAACGAGCTCGTCCCCCCTCCACAGGCACTCCCGGTAAGATCATGTTCAGACTCGCATATTCCATAGATTTTGGTTGTGACTCTTCTTTCAGATTTATTCTGACTCAAAGTCATTTTCGTTTCATCTCTATTATTAGTGTTAGTCTCGACACAAATTGCTGAGTCGGCTCGACTCGAGTCTATCAAATGCACAATAAATATGACTTCATTTGATCGAGAGTTTCATAATCCTCTGACTGATTTAAATTCTAGTAGCTTCAAGAACCTTGGATTTTTTCTTCTCTTCAGGAATGGACGTGAACTGTGGCACCTACGTCCGGTGGATGTCAGCTTCGCGAAGGATGATCGGACCATCGGGGCGATCTTGTGGGCTGGGTATCCTGGAGAGGCGGGCGAATTGGCAATTGCCCAGGTTCTATATGGACAACACAATCCAGGTGAGGTTTTCTCCTTTGTTTCTACAAATTTGTCGTTATCAATCAACATCCATTATAAGGCCACGTTACGGACTCAGGATACGAACACGAATATGGATAAGTTAAACTACAATATATTTTACCCAAATAAATAAAGTATATTGAACTTTGTTTTTATCTTTTTTAGGATTTTGCTACATATTCTGTGGACAGTTTTGATGTGGCCAAGTTTTGATGTGGACAATTTTGGTAGTTGTAAATATATATATGTATTTGGATATTCAATGTAATGAAGATGTTGATATGTACTCTATTTTGAGAAATGTAATAAAAATGGTGATATATAATGTTAAGTTTTTAGAATGTAATATATACTGTGCAGTATAGAGCATTATAAATATGCTAATTTGAATAGTATAAAGTGTTATAAATGTGCTGCATTGAGCCTATACATATTATCTATACATAACGTTTTAAAATTGTTCTGAATTGTGCACTATATATTAACTATTCATAACGCTTTTATAGAAACTATTCATGACAGTTTTTTATAACGCTTTTAAAAAACATTTATAACACCCGTTTTCATAATGGTTGCTTTGAAAAAAAAAGCGTCATGGTTTGTCATTAATGACGCTTTTTAGCGGTCATTAAAAGGATTTTTTGTTGTAGTGAGTAAAATATAAGAATCAATAACTTTCCACGAGAAATTGAAACGTACCAGTCATATTCTTTGACAAATTGTATGCTGGTATTTTTCAGTAGGTCTGTAAATACAGGTACTATTTCCCAGGCATCTACTTCTTCCATCCAATCATGAAGGAAGATATTAGGCAGAGGCAAATGTAGGAGAACAAAATCATGAATGTTAGGAATTATAAAGAATTTGAGCTCAAAAGTCTATACCTCCTGAAAGAAGCTCATAAAGCATTGGTTTAAGAAGCAAGTCACATGCTCGAATAGTAAAATTGTCTAAGAAATATCAAGATTGAAAATACAGCAATCGAGTCCTTTACGTAAACAGGATACCAAGATTAAGAAATCCCAGCAATAAGAGTTCATAAATACACCTACAATATGTACTATTGTAAAATTGAGCATCTTTTTAACTCATACAACAAAGTTAGAAGAACTGAGTAAGAATACATGAAGGTTAGAAGGAAAAGTTTGAAGAAAAGCAAATGTTAGAGGGATAAATTTTAGATTACTTAAGCCCTCATATTATATTTTGCTTGTTCTAGGTACAGGAAATGTTCATATTCATTATAGATGACCTTTGTCTAGAAATTATAACTGTTCAAGGTACAGAGTATGTTCATGTTCATATACTTTAAAAATACTACAGCCTGCTTCTACAACAGCTTCTTACATCATCCCAAAATTTGCTTGTTCTCTCACCTACTACTAGAGTTGAGCACAAATGGGAAAGAAAAATTATAAATATATTAAAGAGAAACTATTACCTTGTTAAATAGAGGAACTCTAGACAGGTACATGCACTTCTAAAATCAGCATTTCATTCCAAAGATGATGTTCAATAATTCAAGGATTGCCTATTTCTGTCTTGTGGTAGTTGTTCATTTCCTGAATCACTTATGACTCACTTGTTGTCACTTGCTTATTCTTCCTCTCTTTCTCTGGAGACTTAAAATTCTTATTGGAATAACTGAATATAGGATACAAGTGCAGAAATGATGCAACTGCAAGAAAAAAAGAAGAAATATAACTACAAGTTAACTAGAGAATAGTCTCATCCATGAGAATATTGTACAGTTAAGGAGTAATACCTTGCTGAATAAACCTAGTTTCTTTTTCCCTGTTTCTTTTTTGTTTATTTGCTTACATTTACAACATCTAGAATTGTAATTCTCACCTGGAAAACACTGACACCATAAAAATAAATCAATGACACTTCGGTTCTAAATATGAGATTAAACCATGTAAAGAACCAGAAATATAATTACACTTGCAACAAATTAGTGTGGCATTGATCAAGAGATGAAGAAGATGACTCATACCTAATAACACATCTAGAGAAGTGAAGCAACAGTCAATCTGAATGTTTGTCCTTTGTTGAAAGACAAAATTTCTAATGTTTTCTAATGTTTGTACTGGAATAATAAATAAACAAGTAAGAATTTTTGAATTCACTAAATAAAAACTATAAGTATAAAATTACATGTCAACCATATTCGACTTATCCAGAGATCATGACCGTCCATATACCAGATCCCTCTTCGGAATTTTGTCGAACACCTTGCGCACATTCTCCACATAGTCGCATTTCACATACGTATCTACAGCTACAGCTAGTTCAAAAATATTTGAGCCAAATCCCAATTTGTAAACAATTTGGTGGAGCTCTGTGTCTTGGTTTCCTTCTCTAGTAATGGCCATGTCATATGTAACACTAACAAAAAAAACCATTTTTTCTGCAATCCCAATCAAAGTTCTTTTTAACTTCAAATAACTCATTCAAATCTTAGCTGGTATTATGTCTGTTGTTCTACTTACACACTCCAAACACACGTGACAAATTTTTATTAGCTTATGTTCAATTAACACAGGAATCTAGCGTCAGGCTTTTAATTGTTGCATCTATTTGACCTCGGTGGAGGCGAGAATTATGGGAAAAAAGTTCTTCTCAGTTAGTAACCACAATATTACAGATAAAACAAAACCATCTAAACTAGATATTAGAAAACTAATTGTAAGATTTCAAGATTACTCCAAAGTAATCGCCTCAAAACTATATATACCTTACAAATTCCATCTTTCCAATAGCCTCCTGTAAGCCAACAAGGGAAGAGAAACAAAAGAATGAAAAGTTAACTTTTTTTCCTTCCCCCTAATTGATCAAAGCAATGGCATATATAATACATTTACCTGAGAAATTAAGTATGATTCAATTAATTGTAGGAGAATGAATGAATATGCATGGAAAAAGGTCATGATGGATGTATGATCCTCTATTTTACTAGTAAATAAAGACATAGAAAATGGAATTGTTGAGAGGAAAGGAAAGAATAAATAATTTTGTACAAGCTAATTCGAAAGTATTGGAGGGTAAAGAGAAGGAGGTGAAGTGAAACATAATGGTAAATAAAAAGATTCACAGTGCCATGGATGAAGCGGCTCACCTGAAACAATAGAATCCCAGAGCTGCAGTAATCTCATCGACATGCATATGAGTCCTAACACAGGAATAAATATTAATATTTTCTTCAATTCCAACATAAGTTAGTTTGAAGTTATTTTGAAGAAAAAGCTACTACAGGTAGATGACTGAAGGAAGCGTAGAGTCCAACTTTCAAGAATTTATTCCGAACACAAAGAACATGAAAAAAAATTTAGATAACATATATGATCATTTAATATAAACATAGCAGAAAACCAGTGTCATATCTCTCAATTGATTTAGATTTTGGAACTTATTGCTTTCATCTTTCCATAAACTATCATACAATAAAAATTTATGAAAGAAGAACCTCAAGGAACTTATTGCTTTCATCTTTTCATGAGAGGCATATTTCATAATTCTTTTCATCCAAACCAATCAAAATCCACCAAACAAACACAAAATATTGAATATATAAAAAACAAAAACATCCAAAAAAATCCAAGTAGATCCCGAACGACCAAACCAATTACCAACGGGTGCACGTATCGGATACTCTAAATACACTAGGTAAACAAAAACCAGTATCGACTGTGCCACCGTGTCGTATCCATGCCCGAACACCCCATAATACACTAGTATACACAAAAATAGGTGTTGTGTCCGTCTCTCCATGTCAGTACGACACATGCATTCAAAGGTTTCAATAATATTTTGAAAAATAGGAAATAGAAAAGAAACCCTAGCCTAATGATAGAAATTAGGGCTTTGACTAAAATCAATAAAATCAGAATTTTCTGAATAAAAATTAGGGCATAAATTATGAAATAATAAGGACATAAGTTAGGGCAAAACCTTGTCGCCGGTGGAAGACGCTACATCGGTGACGATGGAAGCAGTTGGGTGGTTGCTCGACTACGCCGATGAGAAAATACGGTTGCTCGGCTGTGTTGACGGCCATACTTTGGTTGTCGACTCCAATTGCCAAAGCAAGCCCTCGTAGAGCTCCGGGGAAAGTTTCAGCTATACGATCCTGAGTCTGTTGCGTACGATCTTGTTGCTCTGGGCCAGGTCCTCTCGAGTTCGGGCGACGACCTGGGAGTACTACCCAGACCTCATCAATCCCCGGCATCCGGAGCCGCAGGAGCGCGTGCCAGACGTAGATGTCGACCCCGACAGGTAGTCGTAGAAGTTACGATTCTCCTCAAGCTTGGTCAGCCAACATGGAAGACGAAGTAGTGGGGGTGTTTCTAAAGAGGTGGAGGAGGATGAGAAGGGAAGAGGAGGAGGAGAAGGGGAGAGGAGGAGAGGAAAACTGAGTACAAAAGTGAAAAATGAGTGCAGGAAAGAGAGGAGGCTTAGTTGAGGTCTTTTGTTAGTTTTCGGGGGGAGTTGAAAAAGAGAGCGGCTGGAGTGGAAGAACGAGCGGGCTGATTTCAGTTTTTTGGACATTTTATAACGTTTGTATTTACAATTGTTATATACATATAAATAATATATAACAATTATATGTGTAAAAACATGATATTAGGCCAAAAACTACTACAACCCATCATATTAAGAGGGGTTTCTAAAATTTTGTAACGTTTTTATACATACCGTTATAATTACTTTTTGTACAAGTGTTATAAAATGGTAATTTTCTTGTAGTGATGTAGTTAAGCTAATCGTTTACGCAAATGGATGAAACAAAACATGGTGCTCCAAACAGTGCGCAATCAGCATACTTTTATACTCTGCGCCAATCATTGTAAATGCCTGGCAGTTATCCCAAAGCTCTATAAAAGGAGTTCCAAATCACTTCTCAAGGGATAATTAATGGTCATTGTCTTCTGACAAGAATTATCAGCAATCTTCCGCAGTATGTTCAAGGGTTTTTCTCCTCAGATTTCGCATAGTCCAAGGGATAAAGTGATCGTTTTCTGATCAGATTCCTATAGTTGTACTTTCCCAGAATAAAATTGTACTTTTGTACTTTTCTTTTTTAGATTGTAGTTAAGTTTTTTTTAGAACTTTTGTTTTTGCAAACGAGATAATGTTGTACTCTGATGACCGTGAGTCTTCTCCTTAGCAAGCTTGGCAGAACTTATACCAATCGGGGGCTAGGATTGCAGAACTCTTTGTTCACAGAAGTAGCAAGCTTGATGAAGGAGTCTTTAAGAAGAACTCTACTGACTATGGACGGAGTTGTCCCTGTTTATGCAGTGTTCTTACTGAGCTTTGGTCCGAGACGGCGCAAAGTGCCAAGATGTTGAATTATGGCCTTGGATTTATTGCCATTCTTATCCATGTCCGGTCGACATTTAGGAACTGCGCTGAGAAAAGGCCCTTTTCTTTGCCTACATTGTAGGTCCATCGAGAAAAGGCATTTTTCTTGGCATACATTGTGAATTGCTTGTTAAGCTGCAATTTTGTACGCTTCGCTTTTGTACGCTGAGTAGGTAGATAGCTTTTATTTGTGTAATCATAAACATGAAGAATCTATAATAGACTTCCACTATTTTGTAATCATGATTATTTAATAAAGAATCTCCTTTATGTACTTTTATACTATGCTTTTCTTAATACTGTTTGTCTGAAATGCACAACAGTTTCTGTGATTTTGATTACTTTTGCAGATGTTGTGCATTTGCTTTTTATGCTTCTACAGACTCGCTCGGAGAAGGTGACTCCAAGCTATATGGACGAAGGTAATCATCTGATTGCGTACCACCTTCTCCCATCGATCAATAATCTCTACGGGCTGCTCCTGATACATGAGGCAAGGACCCACTCTAACCTCTGAATGGTCAATCACATGAGTCGGGTCAGAAATATATCGCCTCAACTACGACAGATGAAACACATTGTGCACCCCTTCCAAAGTAGCTGGTAGATCTAGTCGGTAAGCGACATCCCCGATCCTCTCAAGAATGCTGAAAGGTCTAATAAATCTCGGACTAAGCTTCCCGCCTCGATCGAAATTGATAGTTCCATGTGTCGAAGAAATCCTCAAAAAAAACAAATCTCCAACCTAGAATTAAAGACAAACCTTAGAACATAACCTTAACTAATCACTAATTATCGAAATCAAAACTATTACCCCAAACTCCAATGGTCTTTGGTGGCTATCGACCCAATGTCTCTGCCTATCCTAAGCCATACGAAGTCTTTCTCTAATCTGCTTCACCTTATCTGCAGCATATACTACCATCTCGTGTCCCAATAAGGCTCAGTCACCCACGTTATCCCAAGACAATGGTGTGCAACACCTTCGACCATACAAAGCTTCAAAAAAAGTCATCTCAATACTGGCTTGGTAGATGTTATTGTATGTAAACCCCCAGAATTTTCAAGGATTTTTTTATTTTGCTTAATTAATAATTCTTGGATTTTATAATTTTAAAAATAATATCTTTATAAATATAGCCTTAGTCATGGTTAAGTTTTGTTGTGTAGGTTGACTCGAAAGCCTTGCATGGCTAGTGCGGCCATGTGCCATGACTAGTATATTAGCTATAGATCTCTCTATATTTATTTAATTTAATATATAGTTGTTTACAATTTATTAAATTGTATTATGGTTATCTTTCCATGTTTCAATATTTATTTATTTAGTTTGTTTTTTTTAAAGGTTTTAAAAATTAAATAGTGTCTGTAAATAATAATAGTAGTAATATATGTACTCACCCAAATACCCCTATTACTTTATTGTTATTTTATAATTATAATTATTATTTTCATTATCAATATTATTTTATTATTATTATTATTGTCATTAATAATATCATTACTTTGGTTATTTGTAAATTCATTAGAAAATGATTTTAAAATATATGCACATATATTTTACACTAGGGAAATATGCCACATAAAATTAGGAAATTTAGATATTTTTTAAAATATTTTTAGATTTTTTGGCTTATATTTAGATATGTAAATTTACCTATATATATATATATATATATATATATATATATATATATATATATATATATATATATATATATATATATATATATAAAGCACTATAAATAGTGCTTCCCTCTTCGACGCGAACTTGAAGCCGAGCTTCTGAATGTGTGTATGGTTTTTTTTCCAAAATATTTCTTTTTCAAATCTTCACCAAATCTCTCGAAGTAAATTCCTACCTAATCCTTTTCATATTCTCACTTGGGATCGGCCACACGAAGACACGAGAGGGTTTCGAAGAAATTTTATAATAATTTCCTGAGAGGTATAGATATATATAGAGTTTTAAAATTTTATTTTCTAATCGAATTTAAACTCCTAATTTATTAGAAAATTTCTTCGAAACCCAGCCTTGGGCGCAGCCGCTGATCCAGCTGCAACCACCGCACGGCCGCTGGTCGACGGCCAACACAGCCACGCGCGCAGGACGGAGGACAACGATTGCAGCAGCAGCTGTAGCCTAAAAGCCCGACTTCGAAGGTAGCTTTTTCAACCATATCTTGATCAATTCTCGATCTATTTGATTCGTTAGAACCTAAACCTATACACATATAGATCCCATCAATTCGATTTTTTTGGAACAAATTTAATTCTGGGGAAAATTAATTTTAAAATCTTGAAAAACTGAGTTTCTGTGCCAAAAACAAAGCATAAAAATTAGTGGAAACCCCAATATTGGAGGGATTTTTCTTCCAACCTATTTGCTAAAATTCTATTTTTTTTATGTTGTATATTCAACATAACCAAGATTAGAACCCTTCAACTAGTTTTATTTATTCTTGAATATATTTCATGATAAATCAGTTTAAAGATCAGTGAAAAGTCAGCTTTGAAAACTTAAAAATTCCCGATACGGGCTCTGTTCCGACAAACCTGACGACTCTGTCGAAAATCGAGGGTATCAAAAGGTGCACATGGACTTTGCGGACGTGTGGGATTTGACGAAATTTGAATTGGTTGCATGTGCACGACGAATTCGACCCGTATCCGTCGAAGAACGCCACATCGGCCTTTTTTTGAAAATTTTCAATTACTTTGTGTATGTTCGTCATATCGTGATGAAACTTGCGCCACTAGACTTGGGTCATTTTTTGGTCCTGTGAGCCAAGTTTGGTCCGATTCTGAGATAGTTGACTGGATCGCCGTTTTGCGAGCCCCACGATCCGATTCAATGGACAATTTTTTGCAAGTCTCATCAGAATCCAAAATTGGACATACCATTGAGTTCATATTGAAAAACTGGATCCATAAACATATAGTTTGATGACTTTAGGGACCATATGTTTTAACACACTTTTTGGTTCAAAGTGCGTCCAACGACGAATACTGTTTTGACCCGAAATTATGGTTTTCCCCTGTGTCCAGAATTGGACTTATGGGTAGTCAATCGTAGACTTTTTTAATTCCAAAAATGTTTGTGATGTTTGTTTCAGCATCCGTAGACGTTTGCAGAAGTTCCATCATTGTAGCTTCTTCTGATTTGTTGACTTTATCTACTGTACATCGTCAGAACACCCAACAACCACCAGACAAGATACCTTGCTATATCTACTGTTCATTATATTTATTTTCAACATTTATTTATTTTTCTTTCATATTCGTTTAGTTTTATATGTTATAAAAATTGCGCATCCAAGTCACACTTGGGTGCAAGCGATTGTGTTAGTTATTTTCTGTTGCTTTCTTTTCTTGTATGCATGTTTACTTGGTCTTAGCGGACTACCTTCTTATTGTGGGATATCCTTATATCTCCTTTGGCCATGGCACTCACATTATATGGTTTGAAACATTTTGCTAGGGCCATGGCTTGCATATTTGACAGGCCATTATTATATAAGATGAAGGATAAATGATCGTAACTGCTATGGTTATGATATAGAGATTTAAGCAGTTACGAAACTGGACATATTATGGACATGACCTAGTCAGTGTAGAAATCTTAGGGGAGGACAATCACTAATTTCTATTCGAAGCCAAACAGGTAAACCATAGTCTCCGGATGGAACTATGGCGAGATACAATTTGCAGATACCCTCTGACGTTTTGGATATTACGACAGGATACAGATGACTGGATGATAGTGTATGTACACATAGCCTAAATCCTACCCATGTGTCTGAAAGTTGTCCTCTAAATTCACGATAGACGGTTAGGATACCCTTTTACATATTGTTGTCTAGGATAGTCTTTTGCTTATTATTTATCTATTCTCACAGTTCATATAACATGGTATTATGTATCTTGTTACGTCCCTCTAAGGACCTGGTGATCTCTTCAGGTATAGACGACGGGAAGTATCCTGAGGAGTACGGTTGCGGACTAGACTCTTCCTTTGCAACCGAGGAGATCTCACCCTCGGAGTCTATTTCATTTTATTTTTAGTTGATGGACTTATGTAGTTTCTTATTTCGTTATTTTATTTGATTTTATTCAGTCGCTCGGTAGTAGATTTGTCTCCACCCAACAGATTTTTTACTTTATATTTCAGTTGAGATATTTGAAATTTT
Organism: Iris pallida; assembly: GCA_029216955.1. Classification (NCBI taxonomy): domain Eukaryota; kingdom Viridiplantae; phylum Streptophyta; class Magnoliopsida; order Asparagales; family Iridaceae; genus Iris; species Iris pallida. Next base: position 10,185,494 of record JANAVB010003400.1, on the reverse strand, counting down.
TTTATTTGTCGTTGTGGATGAGATATAGTTGTTGCTTGTGACCATGTTATATTGTCATGAGTTGGAGATCTTATATTATAGCTTATGTGTGTATACCTAGATTCCATTGATTGGAGTAGTCTGCATATACATACATCTAACATATACATATTCCTATTCCTACATTTATTAGGACTGGGGCATTATATGTTTTTTTGTTGGCCCATGTCGGTCGAGAATATATTATTTTGCTTACGTTACTATACCGGGCAAGCCTGCATATAGGATTAGAGTTTACGATCCCATCCACATGCTTGATCGTCTTCTTTGATTTCTATTTCGAACTCTTCTTTGACTGCTTGACTTACATCTACCTTGATCTTGTCCTGACATAAATCTTACATTTCGTACCAATAGAATGAATTTTTGTAGTGGTTGCGCTACCCTCCTCGCTATTATCGCTGGGGATTCAACCACTCCAGAGGGACCAGCGAATCAACCACCTCTAACCTTATCCTAATCACACCAGCACCATCAGGACCATCATTACAGCCTGTGACGATACCACCCACCACTCAGCAGTATCAGCAAATCCCAGCATCAAAAGGAGGATATACATACCCCAAAAACCCTGCACCTCAAGAAGAGTACCTGCCACCCCCGCTACCCTATCTACCTCTGTTTCTACAACAGTTTTAACCCATGTATCTGTCTTAATATCTGCTACCATATCCACCACAATATCTACCCCAGCATCCTCCACCGTATCCACCTCAATATCAGCCACTATAGTAGTGCCCTGATCCCGTTGCGGAGCCCTAGTGGCCGAATGGCCGAGTCGGATGAGATTGGGGAAACTTTACTTGGAGAATCGTTACCAGAATTGTGGGATAATGAATTGAGCTCATTTCCTCATTATAAACTGGACTCTCTTGAAATGATGCCCAAGATGCAGTGGTGCGTGTCATGGGGGAAGAATTCTATATAAGAGTCACTTTCCAGGAGACTGTAGTCCTGCTGGTTTTCGATCATTTTCGTTGTTGGCTTTTATGTACATTTTCGTGAATGTTTTCGATGAATATTTTCACGGATTTACTTTCACTGTCTGTGCATTCATATCGAATCACTGAGAGAAAGAGAAAGAAGTATGCTAACTAGACATTGGTGCCAAATAAAAAATTGCGTGGCGGATATTAACCGAGCTTGATGTTGTGTGGAAGACCTATTTCTCTCGGTAATTCACCAACAGGTGAGTGGCTTTGATATTTTAATGATCCATGATCATCACGCGTAACAAAGGATGACTTGTTATTGCATTTAGTGCCTAATAAAAAATGCTTAGTAAGAATCCAAAAATATAATGAAAGATAAATTATCAAAAGGCTAGAACTGTTGCAAATCAAATGTTGCCTTGTATGCTACGATATGAATTGTTGAACAGGTGATACAAAGACCTAAGTATTAGGCGGTAAGTATATCGAAGTTTGGTTTGAAAGAATGGTAAAACAAATGAATAGTGCCTTGGTTGGATAAATGAGTATACGAGCCTACGACTCAAAGCAAGATGGCAAGATGGTAAGACGAAATGTGAGCTATGACTTATGTGTGGAAGATGCTATTATCATGCATGTTATGTCTTTTATTAGCTAAGTTACATTACGTGCATGGTTATGGACAACTTGTGCACAAGGTAGTTCCTCAAACGGTAATCCGTGGCCACGGACCCGGTTCGTCCTAGGGGGAACAAGGATTGATGTCGACATACTGGCATCGGTATGCGGGACCTTTAGTAGGGTAGCCACCAGCACTGCAAGGGGAGCTATTATACCAGTAAGACGATCCAAGATGGCGTGTCACCAGTGACCTTCATATAGACAGGTGCCATTGCTAACAATGTCTTATGCAGACAGAGTAAGTGTCATTCATAAATATATATGGATGGCTATCGACCATGGGTAAGATTCACCAAATTGGTGAACAATTTGAATTTCTTTTGTTTTTAACATCAATGTGTACTTCTTATGTTTTCTATCAAATATGAATTGTTAATATACCCTAAGACAAGACAGAAAGATTACAAATCAATAGTGTACATTCATATAATTTACTACTGTTGATTTATAGTGCGATAGGTTATGGCCGCTCACTAGTACATATGTGACAATGTACTGACCCTCGTCTCCACAGGTGCTGGAAACCTAGTGGATAATCTTAGACACTGAAGGCTTGCTGTCTGATTCTTTAGAAGCTTCACACTTCCTTGAAGTTTCCACTTAAAAAAAAGCATTTTGCTGAAGATGGTTATTTTCGCATTTTTAATAAAGGAATATGATATATGGAACAAGTTGTATTTCATTTCAATATTTCTGCAAGTTGTAGCCAAGTTTGGTATTTTATCTCGGCTGTTTGAGAGCAATATGTTTTCTATACAAAGTTGTCAATAACGAGCTTATTTCAGTTTCCAATCTGTGTTTCAATTTCTCTATAAACTTGCTACGAATCTCTATTCAAAATGTCTTTTTTATAAAATATACACCAACACGCCTTGTACAAGTGCAAATCTAGACTTGTATGGCATCACGCCTTAGCGAGGACGAACCATTCGACGTGAATCAAAGCGAGGATGAACGATTCCCCAAATCAGGGCGTGACAGTTTGGTATTAGAGCACGGCTTTGCTTCCTTGGGAATTTCTTGGGTTTAAGATTTCGAAAATGACACAAGCTTTATTGCTTTTTGAAACCTTTGGTTTTAAATATCCCGAAATGAGGTGTTCCATACAATAAGTCCATAAATATTTTATGAGACTAACAGACTTCTCTGTGTTGTAGAGATAACGAAAGCAGGCACCACAAACAATACGAGTAGCACAAGGGCGGTAACCTCAATCGACCCGACGAAAAGGGTGTTAGCTATGATGGTAAGCCAACAGAGGCAGAATGCAAAGCAATTTGAAGCCTAATAAAAGCATTTAGATACCCTACAATAGTTGGTCCGATCAGTGATGAACAATGGGGCTCAAGGGACTCCAGTCTCAAGAGAGAGCGAGATTGTGGAGGCAGAGGAACCCCAGGCGGCTAAGAAAGCAAGTGTCGTGACCGACATTACTAAGTTCAAGAAAATCTGCAATAAACCATTCAAAGGGACGGAGGAAGCCACCATTGCTATGGATTGGCTAGTTGAAGTAGAGGATCATCTTGAAGCCTTGGGTATTACTGGATCTAAGAGGGTATCATGTGTAAAACTACTGCTGGTTTCCAATATACACTATTAGTGGCAAGGTCAGAAAAGGATCCTTGCGGAGGTGAATGGAACGACAAAAATTACTTGGCAGATATTCCGAAAGGCTTTTCTCGCTCAGTATTTCTCCTCGACTGAGCAGCGAGCAAAGGAGTTAAGTGTTGCAAAAGCTTAAACAGGGAAACTTGACTGTGAAACAGTATGAGGCAAAGTTTTCAAGAATGTCTCGGTATGCCATTACGAAGTTTACGGATGAAGCATCCAAGGCTTGTTGGTTTGAGCAAGGTCTGAGGCCTACTCCGAAGGCTCAAGTTGTGGCCCAGAAATATAAGATTTTCTAGGAGTCTTATGAACACGCAAAGGAGTTGGACCTTCACTTTCCTACGACGGCACTAGTGCAAGCGTCGATGCAGAATATGCATAAAAAGAGACCTAACAATGGGGGTGGATATCAGGCGTCAAAGCGCCAGAATTACGGTGGCTATTAGCGACCCAATCAGGAGGGACCGTTCTGCTTTTGGTCCCACAACAGAGGGCATGCTACTAATGACTTCCATGTCATAAATGGAGGATGCTACAAGTACGGCCAATTCGATCATAGGTCTCGAGACTGTCAAAGAGGTAGAACCCATTAAAACCTCCATGGTAGCAGCATTAACAGCTATACCAACAGAATCGTGGACAGGCACCACGACCGCCTCAACCGACACAGAACCAGAGGCCCGGTGCTCGGAGCCGAGTCTTTATATTAACTTAGGAGGAGGCTCTTGTATCAGATACGGTCGTGCCAGGTATATTGTTATTTAATGGCATTCCTACACGTACTTTATTTGATTCTGATGCCACGCATAGTTTATATCTGAAGATTATGCTAAAGAACATGGAATAAAAATGTTAATGCTGAATATATATCTTAGTGTTAGTACTCCATCAGGAGTGTAGATGCCTAATAATATGATATGTAGGGATAGTTATATATGTATCGGAGACAACAAGCTATTATTGGATGTAATCGTATTGGATATCAAGGAATATGATATCATTCTGGGAATGGACTGGTTAAGTGCATGTTGTGCGACGATCGACTGTATAGAGAAGCGAGTTATGTTTCGTCTACCTGGAGAAATAGAATTCTCTTACTCAGTCGGTTCGTCGACGAACACATCGATGGTAATTTTGACTACTACGGCCAGATAAATGTTATATTCTGGCTGAGAAGGGTAGCTCGCTTCTGTTCGAGACACATGCAAGAATGGTGCAGACTCAGCTAACACTAAAGTCATGGCAGAATTTCCTGATGTGTTTCCCGACGAGATACCCGGAATGCCTCCGGACCAAGAGATTGAATACACTATCGATTCATTTTCGATACTCGGCCGATCTCAAGGGCCCGTACAGAATGGTGCCTGCTGAATTAAAGGAACTTAAAGTACAATTATGGGAATTGTTGGACAGGGGATATATCAGACCCAATATTTCTTCGTAGGGTGCTTCACTGTTATTTGTAAAAGAGAAAGATGGATCGATACGACTGTGCATCCACTATCGCGTGCTGAACAAAGTTACAATTCAGAATAAGTACCCGTTGCCACGAATAGACGACCTCTTCGATCAACTAAAAGGGGTGTCTGTATTTTTAAAGATTGATCTTCGCTCAGGATATCATCAATTGAAGATCAAGCCAGATGATGTCCCAAAATCGGCGTTCCTCCAGATACGGACACTATGAATTTTTGGTCATGCCCTTCGGCCTGACAAATGCCCCTGCCGCCTTTATTGATATAATAAAAAATCTTCCTGCCCTTCTTGGATAAATTTGTAGTCGTGTTCATCGATGATATCTTAATATATTCGAAAAGCAGAGAAGACCATGCGACACATTTGAGAACGATACTGCAGACCATACGAAAAAATTAGCTCTATACCAAGATGAGTAAATATAAATTTTGGATGAGTCGCATGTCATTTCTTTGGCACGATATCTTACTAGGTGTGTCTGCTCACCCCAAAAAAATTGAAGCCGTAGTAGATTGGAAGCAACCCACATCGACGAGCGAGATCCGAAGTTTCCTCGGCTTAGCAGGCTACTACAGGAAGTTGGTTAAGGATTTTTCAAAAGTACAATGCCCTTAACTCGGCTAACCCAGAAAGGAGTAGCATTTGATTGGACTAATGAGTGCGAGGCTAGCTTCTAAATTTTGAAGCAACGTCTCGTATCAGCTCTAATTTTTGCATTTCCAGACGGCGTCGAGGGATTTCAGATATATAGCGATGCGTCCGAATTAGGTTTGGGATGTGTATTGACTCAGAAAGGGAAAATGATATCTTATGCCTCAAGACAGCTTAAGACGCACGAGAAAAATTATCCAACGTACGATTTAGAATTGGTAGCGATAGTATTTTTATTAAAATTATAGCGATATTATTTGTACGGAGTAGCTTGCGAGTTCTTCACCGATCTTAAGAGCCTGAAGTACATTTTCACTCAAAAGAATCTGAATTTATGAGAAAGACGTTTGTTTGAACTCATAAAAGATTACGACTTAACGATTGCGTACACCCTAGGAAAAGGCAATGTGGTGGCAGATGCGTTGAGTTGGAACTTCGTGGGATCAATCAGTATTGACAAACGAATATTGGAAAAGTTAGAGAGCATGGGAGTTGAGCTCTAGATTCGTGGCCGAAATGCACAGGTGGCTTAAGTTCAACTTGAGCCGAGCTTGTTGGAAAGAATTAAGACCGCACTGAAGACGAATAAATTCTTGCTAAAGATTAAAGAAATGATGGGAAAGGGTGAAATAGGCAACTTCAGCAGGCACGAGGATGGCTCGTTGCGACTACAGGGAAGGCTACGTGTCCCGAAGGATGAAGAACTCTGGAAAGAAATCTTGGAGGCTCATTATGCCAAGTATTCGTTATACTCGGGAAGTACAAAAATGTATAAAGATTTGTGTACGACCTTTTGGTGGCACGGGATGAAACGAGATGTGACCCTCTTTGTCTCGCGATATTTGGCTTGTCAGCGAGTCAAGACAGGACACCAGAGGCCCGACGGGGAGATGCACAACCTCGCTTTTCTAGAATGGAAATGGGATCATATAATAATAGATTTTATAGTTGGCCTGGCGAAGACGTAGCGAGGGAATGATGCGATTTGGATCATCGTTGATCGATTAACCAAGTTGGCACATTTCATCGCAATCAAAATTTTTTAGAGCGTTGATTGGTTAGCCCATCTATACTTGGATAAAATTGTCCGATTACATGGGATGCCAGCATCAATAGTGTCGGATCGGGATGGAAGATTCGTGTCACAATTTTGGTGCAGCTTATACTCGACTATGGAAAAGTAATTGAAATTCAATTTTGCATACCATCCACAAACTGATGTCCGAACCGAGAGGGTAAATCAGATCTTTGAGGACGTTACGACTGTGGGCAATAGATCTGAAAACCAGTTGGGATACTCACTTGCCGCTAGCAGAATTTGCCTATAATAATAGTTATCAGTCGACCATACAGGTGGCACGTATGAAGCATTATACGGGCAAAAATGTCTGTCTCCGATTTGTTGGGATAAAGTCGGTGAACGACAAGTACTTGGTCCGAAAATAGTGAAACAGGCCGTCGAAAAGGTCCGCATGATTCGAAAGAAGTTACTTATGGCACAAAGTCAGTAGAAGACTATTTCGGATACTCATCGACGACCATTGAAATTTATGGTGGACGACCATATATTTTTGAAAGTATCATCGATGCACAGAGTTATGTGAATCGGTACGAAGGAAAAGCTAAGTCTGAGATTTGTTGGCACGTTTGAAATCCTTAAGCGAGTCGGCCCAGTTGCCTATCAGATCGCGTTACCACCGACATTGGCTGAAGTATACGATATCTTCTATGTTTCCCAACTACGAAAGTATATGCATGAATCAAGTCATGTGATAGACTTCGATCAGTTGGGACTCCAAGCTGACTTGTCTTATGTTGAGGAGCCCGTGCAGATTCTGGATAGAAAGGATAAAGTTTTGCAGAACTGAGTTGTTCCTTTGGTTCGAGTGCTTTGGCAGAATCATTATGTTAAGGAGTCGACTTGGGAGCTTGAAGCAGATACGAAAGAAAAGTTTCCTTCATTATTCGATTTAGGTGGGTTTGTGTTTAAGTTTTAGGGGCAAAACTTTTCATTAGCATATTAATATGTAGTGCCCTGATCCTATAGAGGAGCACAGATCAGGCTAGCGGTCGAATGGCCGAGTCGGATGAGATTAGTAAAACTTTACTTGGAGAAACTTTCCCAGGATCGCGGGATAATGAATTAAGATCCTTTCCTCGTTATGGATTGAACTCTTTTGAAATGATGCCCAAGATGCAGTGGCGTGCGTCTTGGAGGAAGAATTCTATATAAGAGTCGCTTGTCCCAAGACCATAGCCCTGCTGGTTTTTGATATTGCTTTTGTTGTTGGCATTTGTGTGCATTTTCGTAAAAGTTTTCAGCGAACGTTTTTATGGATTTATTTTCACTGTCCGTGCATTTATATCGAATTACTGAGAAAAAGAGAAAGAAGTATGCTGACCATATGTTGGTGCCAATGAAGGTAATAACGTAGTGAACCGAGCTTGACGTTGCATGGAAGACCTATTTCTCTCGACAATTCACAAATAAGTGAGTGGCTTTGATCCTTGGACGATCCTTGATCATCACACGTAACAAAGGATGACTTGTTATTGCGTTTGGTGCATAATAAAAGATGCTTAGTAAGAACCCAGAAAGATAATAAAAGATAAGTTATCACATGGCTAGAACAATGTTACAAATCAAATGTTGCCTTGTATGCTACGAGTACCCCAAGCCTATATAGGTACTATCGAGGGATTTCGTAACATAAATCCCTTTCAAAGGTACCGAAGACTCGTTGGGAATTATAAACTGGCTTGTGCAAATCGAAATTCTTTTGAGGGCTTTGCAGTTGTCTGCAAACTTATGGATAACGGCAGTTAGATTACAGTTGGAAGGAAATGCCTATCGTTGGTGGGCAGAAGAAGAGCTTCGACTAGGACTTAATTCAACTTGGGAGGAATTCAAAGAGCTGTTCAAAAAAAAAGTATTTCTCAGACACCTCCAAGGATGCCCTTTATGACCAATTCCTACACTTAGAGCAAGGTTGTATGACAGTAGACGAGTATGACGCCGAGTTCAGTCAGTTAAGTCATTTTGTCCCGGGCTTAGTTTCGACAGAGTTGGAGAAGGCCAAGAGATTTCATAATGGGTTGAGTATAGAGCTTCAGCGATATACAAGTTCTGAGTCACAAGTTTCACAGGCAACCATTTTAGTAAAGGCTAGAACACAAGAGCCATAAGTAAGAAGGCACAACAACGATGAGCTATTTTGACCATTGCATCAGCTAAGACTACACCAGCAGGACCCATAAGACATTCCGCGACGCAGCCGCAGCCTAGAGTTTCCCCATATCAAGGAAAAGAATTACCTACTTGCCATTATTGCAGTAAGAAGGGACATCTTCAGAGGGACTGTCGTCGTAAGTTGGGATTGTGTATGATTTACGGATCAAATCAACAAGAAGCTCGAGATTGTCCTTCTAGGCTGCATCAGATGCAAGGAGTGGCGTTACCAGCACTAGGAGGAGAAGCACCACGTCCGCCAGCAGCCATTGAATATCCAAAGGGCCAGCCGCTACCACCACAGTTCATACAGTACGAGAAGGCCATGCAGTAATAGGGCAACCAAAATATGGGACAAGCTTTCAGTATGATCACCATGGGGCCACCAACCCAAGGAGCCATAGATACATGTATAACGTTTTAGCTAAATTTACCATTGCATGACCATGATCATATAAAGACTTAGAATTTTATAGTATAAACCTTAATAGATATAGAAAAAAGGGCATAAGAATTAGGTAGTATGAGGTTATTTATGATTAAGTCAGAAACCACTACCGTGACCCTTGTAAGTACCATAAATTATTCTACTCCTTCGGTTCGTGTGCCATCGTAGTGTCCTGGTAAAACGTAGAAGCGTGAGGATGACATACACAACCGTTTCTCTCATCTACACAAAAATAGTGACACGACCTTCGTGCTCGATTCTTTCTTCCGTCTTGCATTTAGTTTCCGTGGATCGTACGTTATTTCTAGTTTTGAGCACAAAATTTTTGTAGCTTGGGTAGGATGTAAAACCCCAGAATTTTCAAGGATTTTTTTATTTTGGTTAATTATTAATTCTTAGATTTTTATTATTTTAAAAACAATATCTTTACAAATATATACTTAGTCATGGTTAAGTTTTGTTTTGTAGGTTGACTCAAAAGCCTGGCATGGCTAGGGCGGCCGTGTACCAGGACTAGTATATTAGCTATAGACCTGTCTATATTTATTTAATTTAATATTTAGTTGTTTACAATTTATTAAATCATAGTTATCTTTCCATGTTTTATTATTTATTTGTTTATTTAGTTTTGAAAGGTTTTAAAAATTAAATAATTGTTTGTAGATAATAATAGTATTAATATATGTACTCACCCAAATACCTTTATTACTTTGTTGTTATTTTATAATTATAATTATTATTTTCATTATCATTATTATTGGTATTATTATTATTATTATTAATATTATTATTATTATTAATATCATTACTTTGGTTATTTGTAAATTCCTTAAAAAAGGATTTTAAAATATATGTACGATATATTTTACACTAAAGAAATATGCCACATAAAACTTAGGAATTTTAGATATTTTTAAAAATATTTTTAGAATTGTTGGCATATATTTAGAAATGTAAATTTACCTATATATATATATATATATATATATATATATATATATATATATATATATATATATGGGTAAAGTACAAAAAACCCCTCGTTAGATACCCGCCTTTTGCGTAGAAAGACCTTTTAGTCACATTTAGCAAATAAAGACCCCCGCAATCTATGACTTGCTCGGTCAACCCCATACCGTTAGTTTTGACCGCTAGTGATTTTTTTTACAAAAAAAAAACCTAATCTACCCCGCCCCTTCCCACCAGCACCCCCCTCTTCCCCATCAGCCTTGGCGAGCTGCCCCCCTCCCCGCCCCGGTGAGCCCCCAGCCTCCCCGCCCCGGCGAGCCCCCACCCTCCCCGTCCCGGCGAGCTCCCCCCGTCCCCGTCCCGGCGAGCCCTCCCCCCCTCCACGCCCCGGCAAGCCCCCCTCCCTCCCCTCTCCCCGCCCCGGCGAGCCCCCCCTCCCCTCTCCCCGCCCCGACGAGCTCCACCCCTCCCCACCCCGGTGAGCCCCCCTCCCCCCTCCACGCCCGGCGAGCCGCCTCCCCCCCCTCCATGCCTCGGCGAGCCCTCCCCCCCTCCACGCCCCAGCGAGCCGCGGCGACCCCCGCCCTCCCCTCTCCCCGCCCCGGCGAGCCCCCCCTCCCCTCTCCCCGCCCCGACGAGCTCCCCCCTCCCCACCCAGGCGAGCCCCCCTCCCCCCTTCACGCCCGGCGAGCCGCCTCCCCCCCTCCATGCCCCGGCGAGCCCCCCTCCCCTCTCTCCGCCCCGACGAGCTCCCCCTCTCCGTTGCCCCGGCGAGCCACCCCCCTCCCCGCTCCGGCTAGCCCCGCCCCCTCATCCTCCTCCCCGCGCCACCGAAGAGAGAGGGGGGGGAAGAGAGGGGTAAAATGGTCATTGTACAGGCCACTTAACTCCAGTTAACGGAAAATGGGCTAAATGAGCATATTTCATACTTTTGGGTTTGTTAAGAGCATGGGGTCTTTTAGTGCAAAAAGCGGGTATCTAACGAGGGGTTTTTTGCACTTTACCCATATATATATATATATATATATATATATATATATATATATATATATATATATATATAAAGAAAAAGAAAAAATATATACAAAGAAAAAGAAAAAAAGTAAAGCACTATGAACAGTGCTTCCCTCTTCCATGCGAACCTGGAGTTGAGCTTCTGAATGTTTGTATGGTTTTTTTCCAAAAGATTTCGTTTTTAAATCTTTCTTAAATCTTCACCAAATCTCTCCAAGTAAATTTCTACCTAATCCTTGTCATATTCTCCATCGAATCCATATATTCTCGTTTAAATTAGGAATTTAAATTCGATTAGAAAATCAAATTTCAAAACTCTTTATATACTTATACCTCTTGGGAAATTATCAGAAAATTTCTTCGAAACCCTCTTGTGACTTCGCGCGGCCGATCCCAAGTGAACCCCAGCCTTGGGCACACCCCCTGATCCATCTACAACACCGCATAACCGCCGGTCGATGGGCAACAAAGTCGCGCGTGCGGGACAGAGGACAACAATTACAGCAGCAAATGTAGCCTAGAAGCCCGACTTCGAAGGTATCTTTCTCGACCATATCTTGATCAATTCTTGATCTATTTGATTCCTTAGAACCACAATCTATACACCTATAGATCCATCAATTTGATTTTATTGCAATAGATTTAATTCTGTGGAAAAAATGATTCAAAATCTTGAAAAAACTAACTTTCTATGCCAAAAACAGAGCACAAAAATCAGTGGAAAACCCAATATTGGAAGGGTGTTTTCTACCAACCTATTAGCTCAAATTCTATTTTTCTTTTTCTGTTGTATAGTCAACCTAACCAAGATTAGAACCCTTTAATTAATTTTATTTATTCTCGAATATATTTCATGATAAATCAGTTTAAAGATCAGCGAAAAGTTAGTTTTCAAAACTTAAAAATTCCCTATACGGGGTCCATTCCGACAAATCGGACGACTCCGACACAAACAAAGGGCATCAAAATATGCATACAAACTTTGTGGACATATGGGATTTGACAGAATTTGAATTGATTGCATGTGCGCAACGAATTCGACCCGTATCCATCGAAGAACGTCGTATCGACCTTTTCAAAAAATTCCTAAATACTTTGTGCACGTTTCACATTACGACGAAACATGCGCCACTAGACTCGTGGTTTTTTGGTCCTGTGAGCCAAGTTTGTTCTGGTTTTGAGACAGTTGATCGAATCGTCATTTTGCTGGCCCCATGATCCGATTAAACGGATAACTTTGTACACGGCTCATCGGAATCCAAAATTGGACATACCGTTGAGTTCGTATCAAAAAACGAGGCTCATAGACATATAGTTTGATGACTTTAGAGACCATACGTTTCGACATACTTCTCGGTACAAAGCGGGTCCAATAGCGGACACTGTTTTAGATCTGAAATTACGGTTTTGCTCCTGTATCTAGAATTGGACTTATGGGTGGTCAATCTTAGACATTTTTTTTATAACAAAAATGTTGTTGATATTTTTTTCAGCATTCGGGGACGTTTGCGAAAGTTTCATCCTTGTAGCTTCTCCTAGCTTGTTGATTTCATCTACTAGACGTCGTCAAAACATCCAACAACCACCAGACAAGATACTTTGCTATATATACTGCTCACTATATTTATTTTCAGCATTTATTTATTTATTTTCTATCATATTTGTTTAGTTTCATATGTTATAAAAATTGTACTTCCAAGTTACACTTGGGTGCAAGCTGTAAACCCCCTAAATTTCTACTACGTTTTTTTTTTATATTTTTGTAGTTATCTTGTACTTTGTATCTGCACGTCGCATACGAGTTCGCCTTGTTGTATTTATGCAGCGTGCGAGATTTACGTTTCGTAATTGCTCGACGAGGGCGAATATGTACGAGCGTACATATTTTTAGAAAAATATTTTCTATTTTTTTGTTTCAAAATAATATATAATAATTATTTGTACTTGTATTTTACTTAAAGTTGTGAAAAGTATCGTATCAAGATGGCCAAAACTTATTACTTTTATTTATTTATAAAAGGCTAGCTATTTAATAGTGGTAATTTAGAAAACTATTTTTATGCAAATATTCCTTGCACATAAGGTACATGAATTTGAATTCATATATATAATTCCATTTTTGAATTTATTGATATTAATATTTTATTATTCAAAAATATATTTAAAAATATTTATTATTTTTGAAATTATTATTATTGGTATTTTTGGAAAATATATTTAGAAATTATTGTGGCCATTTTAAATCTCGATTTGATTCTATGGATTTAATTTAAATAGTTTAAAGATAGAATTTATATGTAAATTGAGTTTAGATTATCTAGATTTAAATTGGGATTGAATGTGAATTTAGATTTGATTTTATTGATTTAAATTGAATTATCAAATTGGGTTTAAATAAATCCTAATCCTTATCCAACTGAGAATTCCCACCTCCTATATAAGGAGAGGTACTCATCCACCAATTATGCCACAAAAATTCTCTCCACAAAGGTGTTGTGCACTGTGTCGGTCTCCATCATTTCCACTAATGATCGATTTTACATATATAATATTATCACCAGTGTCCGACACACCGGACACCATCTCCCTTCATTCTCCGTGTCACGCAGGACACGCGATCTCCACGACCCAATCCCTAACCCTAATCTGAACCATCACCATATCCTCGACCCCTGCTCCTCGACTCCACACAGAACCACCGTCGCCACTGTCTCGTCACCATCGCCATCATCGCCACCATCCACCATTACCATCACCACCTAATCACCATCTCTTCCCTGTCCATCTCCTCTTCCGTCTACAACCATCCAGCGTCAAATCGACCATCGTCCAACCAGCCACAACATCATCATCACCACCCCCACGGCCAAACACCGTCATCACTTTCCCCTACTTCCCATCTCGTACACCTCTACCCGACCAAGACCTCATCCTCGCCACCACCATGGGCGACCGCTGTCAGCATCCCGGCCACCCTACTACTTCAACCCCTTCATCATCGCCATCACTCCCGTCAACCCGACGACCACCACGTGGCCATCAACACCCCAGCGCTACCACTGTACGTACATTTGTTCCGGCGACCAAAATCTCGTACCATACCACCGCCCACACAACCTCGCTCCGCCACCAACCACATCTAGGAAAGGGGAAATTCCTACATGAATCTGCCGCCGTCGCGGGCATGCCCACCCCGCGCGTCGTCCCCGCACCACCGATCTCTGCGGCCCAGCCTCCGTGTATCGCAGTAAAAAATTCGCGCCGGCCGCGAGCACCCCCGCGGCCCACCGTGTCCTCCATCGGTCGAGCCACCGAATGAGCTCCCTCACTCCGCCTGGCCTCCTTCTCCGGTGAGCCACCCCCGTGAGCCGCCCGTGCGAGCGCCGCCTCCCGCAGCCGTACGAGCCGTCTTTCGTCGCCCTCTGCGCTCAACGCCGCACGCCGGATCATCTCCGCGTGGCCGTCCTTCCACCGACAGCCGACTGCGCCATCCGACGCCGACCTCCGAAAACCCCATCGTGCCGCCCCCTCTCTCCTCTCCGATCGACGAACCAACCACCGCCGATCGAGCCACCTCTTCTTACCGCGCCACCGCCGCGTCTCTCCGTTCCAGCCCAACCCCCACGGCCACCGTCATCACAGCTGCGCCACCGCTGCTCGACCGCCGATCGCCGGTGAGAAAGCCTCGAACTCTCCTCCCCGCTCTTCCCCTCTCTCGATTACACTCTCTCCACTTTTTTTTGTGTTTTCCTAATTCTAGAGAACATCATAGGTGCTATTATATGTATTATTATTATTATTTATTATTATTATTATTATTATTATTATTTTTCTTATTTTCATTATTATTATTATTATTATTATCATTATTATTATTATTATTATTATTATTATTATTATTATTATAATTATAATTATAATTATTATTATTGTTATTATTATTATTATTATTATTATTATGGTTATTATTATTAACAGTAGTATTATTATTACTATTTTATTTTATGGGTGTATATGGGTATGAGTATTTTGCCATTGGTATTATTAGTGACAATATTATTTTCAAAATTATAATTGTATAAAATAATTTGATTAATATTTTAGAAATATTTGTGGGAAAAAAATATATACAGACTATTGCATACTATTTTATTTAAGGATTTTTGAACTACAAAATTACAGCTTTACCATTTCAGTTTCAACCCTAAGAATAATTTTCTAGATTTGTAAAGTATTACTTTAAAATATTTTGAATAATAGAAAGGTAGGTTCAAATTATGATTTTTAAATATATATGTATTTAAGATATTTGGTTTTATTAAGTATTATAAATATTTTCAAAATAGGATACATACGTATTTCCACAAATTTTCCTCGATTAACACTATTGATCGTGACTAATCATGACTAGTTCCTACTTCTAATTCCTCGTAACTTCAGGCCTCTACCTATCGACCATGGCTATTGGACTATTGAGACATCGTCAGATCCTCGCACCACAACAGGCGACACACCAGGCAAGACACCTTGCCATTTGCTGTTTATTTATTTTAGCTTATATTTTATACATTATTCATTATTTTCTTTATGCAAAATAAACTGTGATACATGGCATAACCTGTTAGAACTTACTGTTCATTTATATTTCCTGCTATGTATTAGTTTTCTTACACATTAAACCTAGATTAAGGGACCACCTTTGTGTGTTGCATTCATTGGCCATGACACGTTGTACCACGAAGTTGTGTGTCGCATGTAGAACACGGACATGCGTGACTGGCTGGCCACCTGTACGTATAAGTCATGCAATAGGAATAACCGCTAATAGAGGTTGCATGCTTAGTTTGACTTAGCGGTTAATAGAGGTTTTATGTTGTGGATACAAAATAGTAGGCATTGGGCGGGGAGGACAATTCCTTAGCGTATGGGCTTCGATGCACTTTTCCTTGTGACCCGGAAGCTCCGCTGGAGATACGGGATTGATGACCCATGATTACTGACGGCCACTGACGTTCTGCGGAACGTTATGCTCTTATTGATTGGGCCTCTGGTGCCCCAAGGGGGACTATGCCGATCATATTTAGCCAGGGCCCATGCGTAGGAAGGATTGTTCTTAACTACATTTCACTTAGAAATGTTAGGCACATTTATCCGTTAGGTACGAGTATTTTTGGTTTGGGTACTTGTAACTGACCGTGGCTTGGAACAATAACTTGTCGCGAATTAGTTCGTCACATCTTGTCCTTGTTTGGTTGTAGGTGTGACTTACTACTTCGATGAGAAGGTATTGAACCTTGTTGGGGCCCGGATACCATCTTGGATTCATAGCATGGAAAGATACGTCACCATGAATTAGTTTACCATCTCTTGTCCTTGTTTGGTTGGGGAGATGGTAAGCTAGTTCAATAGGTGTGTATTGGACCATGTTATAATTCAATTGACTTATTTATTTGAGCAATATTTATTCAGTTTATATGGCATGATATTATGTGTCTTGTTACGTCCCTCTGAGGACCTGGTTATCTCTCCAGGTGTGTGCTATTGTCTTTCGCAGGTGTTCTAGCCGTGGCCATGATCATCTCTATTTTTTCGAGGATGATTGCACTTTGATCGCCTTCGCTTCGCTCGTCAAAATCTTTTTTTTGTTATGTATTTCTTTTTATAGTTGCTATTAGATTTGTCTTCGCCCAACTACATGTACCAATGACAATTCATAGTCGATTATATGATATCTTTTATTCATTTATTTTGTGTGGATGAGATTAGTTATGGTTCTACTGTATTTTACAGCTTATGTATTCATACGAGGTTTCCATATATTGGAATATACTTCGTATGCATACAGCTGGCATGTCTACGTTCCTACTCCTACATATTTTGGGACTGGGGCGTTATATATTTTTGTGGTGGCCCATGCAGGACGAAACAAATTGTTTGGTTACTTTACCGTACCAAGCAAGCCTGCGAATAGGATTAGAAGTCTAGGATCTCATCCACATACTTGACCTCTTTCCTCGATTCTATTTTCGAACTACCGTTCGACACATCGATTGCATCTTGCTTGATTCCTTCTATCTTGAAATTTATCTTTCCTTCGTGTTTGCTAGAGGTTAGACAGGTGACCCCTACCTGTTAGACATGTTTCTTTTGTCCCAAAACACTATTAGTTTAATTCTTTAAGTTAGGTAGAATTCCTCGTGACCTAGCAATCCCTTTGTCCTTGTGACCTATATTAGTAAGTTCACTTAGATTCTAGAATTTAGAGGACCCTAACCCATCTAGTCAACCAAGGACTTGGACAAGAAGACTATAGGACGACTGTATAAAGTCCATCACAGGACATGGCTTTGATCCTTTAGAAGTTTGGCTATACTCCCTCTCAATTCTAAACTCTCGGGCCTATAATCTTACCATATTGACTAATATTGTTACTATAATCTAGATTTGCAAGTTTATTGATTTATCGAGCATGTTCACGACATATGTTATTGGAAGAGCTCCCACTAACATATTGTCTAATCAGAACCGGTGCATAATGGTCTGATCAACCGAGTGCACTTTGGTTCGCTTTTATCTATTATTCTACGTGGATGGAACATAATTAGTGACACGACCCGTACCCTAAAATAAGGGCACGAGTCGTGGGTACGTCCAGCCTACGCCGCAGTGTCGGCGATAGAACGCTGTCCTAGGTCACAACGTCTAACAATATTAAGCTAACAGTTTATACTCCCCGAATGGGGTGACATAGCAGAAAATAAACTCAATCACAACTAAGGAAGAAGAAGCACGATATGATATAGAACTCAAGAAAATACAGATGATCAGAAGAGTCTAAGATAACATCTCAGCAAATATCCAGAATACAAGTCTCAGCTACTGAATATGAAAGAACATATACAACCCAGATCTCAAGACAGAAATAAAGTCTAACTAACTAGTCTCAAGACAACATAAGTAAGATAAAGCCTAACTAAGCTAATCTAGGCAGTAGGGGTAATGTCATCAGCTAGAGCTGGATCCTCCTGAGAGTCCAGCTCACAAGTGTCGTCTAGGGCTGCCCCGTAGAAGGCATCCGCACAGGCCTTCTCCTCGTCCTCTGTAATATTTTCAACAGGTCCAGTCAGGCCAGGAGCGAGCACAATACATCTCAACAGTTCATAGCAGGTTAGAAAATATAATCATGCAGTAAAGTAAGATACAGGTACTGAAAGAAATACAATACGTAAATAGAGAGAGAACTGTAATAGAAATATCTACTATAAATAGAGAACTAATAGTGGCTAGTGAGTCAGAGTACAATAGAGACATGTAAATGGCATAGGAGATTCTGATGCTACACTACGAAAAGATTCTAATGCTACACTACTTGGATAATATTCACATGTCTACTTCTACTCCCCCGTACCCCCAATCAATACACAAGGATCCAGCTAGGTTATGTTATGATTCCATGCAATGGCCCACAAGGGGTGATACATGGTATGCCCATAAATGGGTGATTCTAGGAATGCCCATAAATGGGAGATTCAAGAAGACTCTGTGATCATGAGAGTACATGTCACAAGTGATCAATGAACCATGAAGCATAGCGATACACAATGTAAGTGAAACACACAGAACATGTAGTATCCGATGCTTTTGAAGGATAACATCTCAAGAAGGGATCCATATAGTACCAATCTGTGTGACCAACGTGACAGTATCAAGTAAAGTAATTTAAAACAGGAAAATAATTCTAAACAGGATTTGAAATGATCAGAGAATGTACTCGCCTGGTATCTGAGTGTCTGGATGAAATGTACTGTCTAAGGAGAGGTGTCTGGCTCCTAATCAGAACAGCACAAGTCACAACAAGTCTAAAAAGATAACAAGATGCAATTCAATGCATTCTAAATGAATCTAGGTCAATCTAGGCCAAATTCAACTCTTGGTCAACCCTGGTCAACCCTAGAAGTCAAACTAGGTCAACTATGGTCAAACTAGGTCAAACAAGTCTGAATTAGTCTAACTAGTCTACATTAGTCTATACTAGGTAGTACACACCACTACAAGGCTATGCAAGCCTGAACCAAGCCTATCCCAACTATATCACAATATCACAATATAGCTATATACTATATAACTAGCATACATTCAACATGTCTAACTTATTTATCAATATACATATATATATTTAGATACATTACATTAGGCATTCAATATTACATAGATATACGTATGCATATTTTACATACATTACACCATATATATATATATATATATATATATATAAAATATATATATATATATATATATATATATATATATATATATATATATATATATATATATATATATATATATACATACATATATATGTAGGCTACCTACATTGTATATATATTAACTTTACATATATACATTACATACATATATAGATATTCACATATTATATATACATTGCATATATTGGTATACACATATTACATATATTCATGCATATGCATATAGAGAGAGGGAAGGCATGTGTGTGTATTTATGAGAGTGTGGTGTGTGTGAGTGACAGCGAGGAACTGTTCTGAGAACAGTGAAGGGTGTGTGTAATTAGGCTTGGTTAGTGTCAATGGTACATGGTGTATAGGTGTGTAAAAGCATGGCAAGGGTGTGTGTGTAGGTGACAGTTGTGTGAGAGATGTGTGTGTGTGTGTGAATGATGAAGAGTGAATCATACACAGTGTGTGAGAGTGGGGGATATCCAGTGTACAAAAAATAGAGTGTGTAGGTATGACTGTGCTCAGTTGGAAAAATAGGGAAGGAAAGGAAAAGGATCAATACATGAACATTTCAGTTTCAGTTTTTCCATTGGAACTTCAAATTCCTATTTCAAGTTCAATATACAACCAACCAACCCCAAAATCAAACCATAGCTAGATTATAAGTAAGAGAACAACATTAGGGACTTAAACCAATATTTAACAGCAATTAAAAGGGTAAAATAGACTGCCAAAGTTCAATTTATTAAACTGGAAAATGCAGAAATGTATATGGTATCAGGAACTTAGGGTAAATGCTAAATGAGATTCAAAATCAAACTAAAATGCAAAATTAAAGGTTGGTAATAGGTGTCACATGTGTGAGTGTACTAGGAAAGCCATTCATGTCCACTAGAGTGGACATGAAGTGTCCAAACACCGAAAAATAATGTATCAGAAAACTGTGAAATATCAGGCCTCGTGCGGCCATGTCGAGCCACATTGGACTCGATGCACAATACGAGAGACCATGTGCTCGAGTTTAGTGTTAGACTAGGTCTAGATGAGTGTGTCAGTGTCCACGAAGTGTGTCCACGACGTGTCCAGAAGGGATACGAACAGCGTATCAGAGCCTATTCAAACCCGACTGAACCATCAGTCAAAACCAGTGCAGAGTCTCGTGCGTGTCCGACACGACACGAGACGACTCGAGGCTTGGGGGCCCTCGTGTCAGTCACTGCCCCCACCTCCTCATCCAATCCTAGCTCGCCACGTAGCCTGTGCAACGAGCACGAGGCCACGAGCAGCAGGGGAATCGCACTGCTCGCGCGTACGTGTGCAACCGCATGTGCACGTGTCCAAACCGACACGACACGACACCAAAATAATCCCAGTCCACTGGAAAACAACAACCCACACCAAATCGATCATTCCTATTCAAAAATAAATTAAAAATCCAATCGAAATGTTCTTTGGAGCATTTCGTCAAACACCTAAACCCATGGGCTGATACGTGTCCACTTAGGACACGAAATGGACTCAAAATCCTACAGAAATCTAGGGTTAGCTAGGGGACACTTAGATCTAGTTCATTATGCAATAATAACAGCATCAAACATTGAGTTTTAGGGATTTATCTATTGGTATCACAACTCCTCAAAAAGCTCCAAAGAGGGGTCCTTGCTCCCCAAACTTCACCAAATTGCTATGAAACTGAGAATAACATATACCAACAGCAAGAAAACCTAAATTAAAACCTATTGCAATTTGTTTGAGGGAAAAAGGAATTGATTTGGATTTTCTATGAATTAATGAAGTTGGTAGATACCTCTCTTTCCAAATGAAGCTTTCCTAAAGAGGCTAGCCCTAATGGAAGAGAGTATTTATAGGGTAGGATTCCCTAGGCTAGGTGGCCGGCCATAGAGTGAATTAGGGTTAGGGTTTGGCTAATGGCTAATGGGTTGGACTTAGTTAAAATCTATGGTTCAAAACCACAAGTCATGACTTGTGACCAAAAGCCTTTCTATTCTAACTTGAGTTTAATGACTAAACCATAGGTTAACTCTAGTATAACTAGGGTTACATGACCTAACCAAGTCCAAACACAACTAGGGTTAGCTTCTAGGTTAGCCTACCAAGTGAATGCTAGTCAACCATCATTCAAACAATTCCAAAATAAATCCTAAAAATTCCCATAAATTCAAATAAATTATAATAAATTCAAATAACCTTAAAACTGACAAAAATACCCTCAAACTAGAAATATGGTAGTGACAAATCTACCCTCCTTAAAAAAATTTCGTCCTCGAAATTGAAAGGCGAAATACAACTGATGAAAATGGTAGAAAGTATACCTCACGGTCCAAAAAGATATGGGTAATGCTCGTACATCTCATCCTCCCGCTACTAGGTAGACTCTCCTGGAGAATTATGCCTCCATGCGACGCGTACCAAATGTATCACCTGGTTCCTCAGAACCTTCTTCCGTCGATCCAGTATCTCCACTCGCTGCTCTGGATAGCTGAGAGAAGGCCCAACCTCAATCTCCGAATGATCGAGCACATCGCTAGGGTCAGCCACGTACCGTCTCAACTGCGTTACATAGAATACGTTGTGGACTCCCACAAGTGCAGGTGGCAAGTCTAGCCTGTATGCCACGTCACCGACTCTCCCGCTGATAACTAAAGGGCCGATGAAGCGCGGGCTAAGCTTCCCACCTCCACCAAAACGTATCGTACCACGAGTCGGAGATATCCTCAAGAAAACTTGGTCTCCAACCTAATCACAAACAAGGTCTCAATTTAATTATGATAAACAAACATGATCAATAAAACACAACAAATAAACCTAAATCTAATTCTACTCTAATCTGTACCTCAAACTCCAATGGCCTCCGGTGGCTATCGACCCAGTGCCCATGTCTGTCCTGCGCCACGTGAAGTCTGTCCCTGATGAGCTTCACCTTCTCGGCTGCGTCAACAACCATCTCTGGCCCCAGTAAAGCTCGCTCACCAACATCATCCTAAGATAAGGGTGTATGACACCTACGCCCGTACAGAGCCTCGAAAGGTGATATCTCAATGCTGGCCTGGAAACTGTTGTTGTAAGTAAACACCACCAAATGTAGATGATCCTCCCAGGAACCTCAAAAGTCTAGGACGCACGTCCGCAGCATATCCTCAAGTATCTAAATAGTTCTCTCTGACTGTCCGTCCGTCTGGGGGTGGTATGCAGTACTAAACTTGAGCTGAGTGCCCAAGCTAGTCTGCATTCTCCTCCAGAAATAGGAAGTAAAGCGACGATCCCGATCCGAGATGATGCTGAACGGAATCCCATGAATCCTGACTATCTGCCGCATATACATCTGCGCCAGCCTCTCTGTAGACGTACCCACCTTGAATGGCAAGAAGTGGGCCGATTTGGTCAACCTGTCAACGATGACGCAAATCGCGTCTTTTCCTCCTGGTGTATGCGGCAATCCAGATACGAAATCCATAGTGATATGCTCCCATTTCCACTAGGGAATGGGCAGCGGCTGCAGCAATCCACCGGGCCTCTGCCTCTCTGCCTTGACCTGCTGACAGACCAAGTACCTAGCTACGAAGCGAGCTACCTTCCGCTTCATCCCGGACCACCAAACATGCTCCCTCAGATTTCAGTACATCTTGTTGGCTCCAGGGTGTATAGAGTACTAAGATCTGTGGGCCTCCTGCAAAACCTGCTCCCTGAGCTCTCCGCTGGGCACACATAACCCGAAACCATGCCTCAAGGCACCATCCTCTGCAAGAGAAAACTCGCCATCCAGCAATCCTGCTCGAACCTGCTCTGAGAGACACCACAGAGTAACGTCCTCAAACTATGTCGCCTTGATCCTCTCCATCAAGTTCGACTGAATCTGCATGCCCCACATCTGCATCTGCACTTCGGGCACGATCACCTCAATCCCAAGGCTCTCCAAATCAGCAAGCAAGTGCCGATCCATGGTCAAACACATGGCTGTCGGATACCTACTCAAGGCATCGGCAACCACGTTGACCTTCCCTGGGTGATACTGAAGTAGGATGTCAAAGTTCTTCATCAACTCTAGCCATATGTGCTGCCTCATGTTCAGCTCCTTCTGAGTGAACACATACTTTAAGCTCTTGTGATCTGTAAAACTCTCTATCCACTCCCCATACAGATAGTGCTTCCACAACTTCAGAGCAAATATCACTGCTGCCAGCTCCAGGTTGTGGGTAGGGTAGTTCTTCTCATGGGGACGTAACTGCCTGAAAGCATAGGCAATCACCTTCCCGTGCTACTGCAATACACAACCCAGCCCCTTCCCTGAAATGTCACTATAAATAGTGAATCCACCTGATCCTGAAGGCAATGTCAGAATCGGAGCTGTCGTAAGCCACTTTTTCAACTCATCAAAAGCTGTCTAACACTCCTCTGACCAAACATACTCAGCATCCTTTCGGGTCAGCCGAGTCAACGGCTCTGCAACCCGAGAGAAATCCTGCACAAATCTCCGTTAATATCCTGTCAGCCCCAGGATACTCCTGATCTCTGCCACTGAAGTCGGCGCTGCCCATGCCTCAACTGCTATAATCTTCTTGGGGTCAACTGAGATCCCATCTCCAGTCATCACGTGCCCCAAAAAGTTAACCCGGTCCAAGAAAAACTCACACTTGGAGAGCTTCCCATAAAGCTGCTCCTTTCTGAGAATCTCTAGCACTATCCTCAGATGCTCCTCGTGCTCCTCCTCAGTCTTGGAATATACCAAGATGTCGTCAATGAACACCACCACAAACTGATCCAGGTACTGGTGGAACACCTTGTTTATTAGGTTCATAAACACTGCTGGTGTATTGGTTAGCCCAAACGACATAACCAAAAACTCAAACTGCCCGTAACGCGTCCTGAAAGCGGTCTTGGGAATATCCTCCCCCTTCACCTTCACCTGGTGATAACCCGACCTCAGATCAAACTTGGAAAATACCCGAGCTCCGCTCAATTGGTCAAAAAGATCGTCGATCCGCGGCAGTGGGTATCTGTTCTTGATCGTGAGGTTGTTGAGTGCCCTATAGTCAATACACATCCATACTGACCCATCCTTCTTCGGCACAAATAATACTGGTGCACCCTATGGCGACGAACTCGAACGGATGAAGCCGTTGTCCTGCAGCTCATCCACCTGCTTCTTCAGCTCCACCAACTCGCTATTGTTCACTCGATAGACGTGCTGAGAGATTGGTTCCGCTCCTGGAACCAAGTCTATCGAGAACTCAATTTCCTTGTCCGGTGGCAATCCAGGCAACTCCTCTGAATAAACGTCCATATACTCTGCTATCAAGGGGTGTGGAATCGTCTGCTCCTCAACCGAGGCTCCGTAGAAAACTCCGCTGCTCTGCTCCGTCTGAC
Source organism: Iris pallida (assembly GCA_029216955.1). Taxonomy (NCBI): domain Eukaryota; kingdom Viridiplantae; phylum Streptophyta; class Magnoliopsida; order Asparagales; family Iridaceae; genus Iris; species Iris pallida. The sequence continues at coordinate 10,160,807 of JANAVB010003400.1, read as the reverse complement.
GTCTGGAGTACTCGAACTCTGGCTCCCCCGGTGCTTTGAAGAGAACTCTACCCCCTCTGCAATCAATGCTGGCGTGGTGCCTGCTCAACCAATCCATATCGAGTACTATATCGTAGTTCGGCAATGGCATTACGAGCAGGCTTACCTCCAACTCACGGCCTCCCAGAACAACACTCCGACCCTTACAAACATCACTCATGAGGATAATGCCACCCCCGGTCGTGATCTTGTAAGTCCTAGGCAACGATTCAGCTATGATACCGTGTCTAATCGCATATGATACTGATATGAAACTATACGAAGCTCCGGAATCGAATAATGCATAAGCTGGACTGGAGTCGAGAAGAACCGAACCTGCGATCAGCTCTCCTATTACCTCTGCATCTTCGGCCGCCATGGCGAAAGCTCGCCCTGCTGGCCTCCCCTGGCCTGCTGTTGGTGCTGGACGAACCTCTACTGCTGTGTCGGCAGGGCTGGTCCCTACTGCTGGCCTGCTAGAGCTCTAACTACTGCTTCCTGAGCTGCTCGTCCCATGCGACACTCCCTCATCTGGTGGTCTGCTGAACCACACACTAGACACTGGCCCAGCCTCTTTCGGCACTCATTGAAGACATGCACGGGCTTCTTGCAGTAAGCACAAGTGATAACCTGTCTCTGGCCTTGCTGGTGCTGTCTCGGTTGCTGCTGCTGGTGAACTGGCCTCTGCTTGATCGGCTGTGGCTGGAACTGCCTCAGCTGCTGGTGCTAAAAGTGGGACCTCTTGGCCTGGCCTCCGCTGCTACTGCCCCCAACTGGGTCTCGCCCTCTCTTGAGCCTAAGCTCAAGATCATCCTCAGCCAATAAGGCTCCCGTCAAAATCTCCTCAAAAGTGGCATCCTTATTGCCCTTGGTCAAGGACTTGACCTCTTGACCAGACCCTTCCAGAACCTCTGGGCCTTTGCCGTCTCGCTTAAGCCCTCTAAGAATCTGTCGAGGCGGCCGAACTCCCCTGCGTACTCCTCCACTGACAGGCTCCCCTGAACTAAGCTCTCGAACTGCGACTCCAAGGCTCGGAGCGCTGAATCTGGAAAGAACTTCTTCTTGAAGAAGCCCTTGAACTCCTCCCAGGTCTGTCCAGCTACCCCTACCCTGGGGTCTGACTGATACCAAGTGCGAGCAAGATCCCGCATCCGGCTAGCTGCTGCCTCTATCTGGAGTTCTGCCGGTATCCGGGCCAGACGAAATATCTCCTCTATATGCTCGATCCACTCGTCATCATATAGAATCCCCTCCATCCCCAGGAAGTCTCTGGGGCTCATCTTCTGGAACTGCTCTATCCCCGGTGTCCTCAGCTGCTGAACCACTGGTCGAGCTGCGACTGTCGTAATGGCCAACTCCATGCCCCTGTCCTGTCGAGCCTGCTGCCGGTCCATAAACTGCTGGAGGTAGGAGAACATCTGTGCCGCATCCACGTATCCTGTAGGCGACGGCTGCTGGAAAGGCACCTCTGAGATGACTGGGTCCTGCCTCCGAGCCGGTGGAGGCATACCCCCTGCTGCTGCTGCTGAAGCCCCAATACGAGCAGAGGTGGCAGGAGCTGCAGTCTCCTATCTCTACTGAACTGGATGAGAGGTAGCAGACCCCTCTACATCATCCCCATGAATGGTACTGTACGACCGCGTCTCCACCATCCTGAAGATAGACCAAACAAGAGTATCAATTTCTGAGAAAGAAGCGATATAACAAAGGCGGACAATTAAAATTCAAAAGAATCGATTGACAGTAAGGATTTAGATGGCAATAATAGAGTTTTTACTAATGTGATTGAGTACCTTGAAAACTAATGTCCTATATCCTACTGCAGGCCGTACTGATACTCTGGTTCGAATACCACTACACTTCTAGTCTAGACCTGCATAGGCTACCACTAAAAACGTGTCACGACCCGCACCCTAGAGAAAGGGCACGAGACGTGAGTACGTCCAGCCTACGCCGCAGTGTCGACGGTAGAACGCTGTCCTAGGTCACAACATCTAACAATATAAAGCTAACAGTTTATACTCCCCGAATGGGGGTGACATAGCAGAAAATAAACGCAATCACAACTAAGGAAGAAGAAGCACGATATGATATAGAACTCAAGAAAATACAGATGATCAGAAGAGTCTAAGATAACATCTCAGCAAATATACAGAATACAAGTCTCAGCTACTGAATATGAAAGAATATATACAACCCAGATCTCAAGACAGAAATAAAGTCTAACTAACTAGTCTCAAGACAACATAAGTAAGATAAAGCCTAACTAAGCTAATCTAGGCAGTAGGGATAATGTCATCAGCTAGAGCTGGGTCCTCCAGAGAGTACATCTCAGAAGTGTCGTCTAGGGCTGCCCCGTAGAAGGTATCCACACAGGCCTCCTTCTCGTCCTCTGTAATATTTTTAACAGGTCCAGTCAGGACAGGAGCGAGCACAATACATCTCAACAGTTCATAGCAGGTTAGAAAATATAATCATGTAGTAAAGTAAGATACAGGTACTGAAAGAAATACAGTATATAAACAGAGAGAGAACTGTAATAGAAATATCTACTATAAATAGAGAACTAACAGTGGCTAGTGAGTCAGAGTACAATATAGATATGTAAATGGCATAGGAGATTCTGATGCAACACTACAGAAAGATTCTAATGCTACACTACTTGGATAATATTCACATGTCTACTTCTACTCCCCCGTACCCCTAATCAATACACAAGGATCCAGCTAGGTTATGTTATGATTCCATGCAATGGTCCACAAGGGGTGATACATGGTATGCCCATAAATGGGTGATTCTAGAAATGCCCATAAATGGGAGATTCAAGAAGACTCTATGATCATGAGAGTACATGTCATAAGTGATCAATGAACCATGAAGCATAGTGATACACAATGTAAGTGAAATGCACAGAACATGTAGTATCCGATGCTCCTGAAGGATAATATCTCAAGAAGGGATCCATATAGTACCAATCCGTGTGACCAACGTGACAGTATCAAGTAAAGTAATTTAAAGCAAGAAAATAATTTTAAACAGGATATGAAATGATCAGAGAATGTACTCGTCTGGTATCTGAGTGTCCGGATGAAATGTACTGTCCAAGGAGAAGTGTCTGGCTCCTAATCAGAACAGCACAAGTCACAACAAGTCTAAAATGATAACAAGGTGCAATTCAATGCATTCTAAATGAATCTAGGTCAATCTAGGCCAAAGTCAACTCTTGGTCAACCCTGGTCAACCCTAGAAGTCAAACTAGGTCAACTATGGTCAAACTAGGTCTAACAAGTCTAAATTGGTCTAACTAGTCTACATTAGTCTATACTAGGTAGTACACACCACTACAAGGCTATGCAAGCCTGAACCAAGCCTATCCCAACTATATCACAATATCACAATATAGCTATATGCTATATAACTAGCATACATTCAACATGTCTAACTTATTTATCAATATACATATATATTTAGATACATTACATTAGGCATTCAATATTACATAGATATACATATGCATATTTTACATACATTACACCATATATATATATATATATATATATATATATATATATTTTTATAACAAAAAACCCCCTCTTTTTATAAAACAAGGCTCAAAAAGCTGAAGCCTGACACGTATACAAGACAAAAGTATACCAAAAAGAAAGACAGGGGAAAAGGGCGGGCGCAGCCGCCAAAACTAAGATATGAACGGTTGCCCGAATGCCGAAGATCTGTGGGAGCAAAGAGAACTCCTTTTGCGATATTGCCGGTGAATTTCCCGGATCAGCTGATCGACAGAGTATTGGTGTCCCTCGTATCTCACTTTGTTGCGATTCTTCCAAATTGCCCATGTGGCGGCCGCTGCAACGATCTGGTGGCCGTGGGACGCGGCTCCCCAGTGGGCCAGAAGATCGATAAAGCGCCCGTCTTCTGGAGTGGTGTTGTAGTTGTGATGGAGGGTGCTCCAGATTTTGTCAGGGAGGCTTCCCTCCCTGAAGATATGGTCAATAGTCTCCGTCTGACGCTCGATGCAGCAATTACAAGCAGACGCCAGGCTAATACCAATGGTGTTAAGGGTGTCTTCAGTTGGCAATTTCTTTTTCATGACTCTCCACAGGAGAAATGACCATTTCTTAGGGATGCAAGAGTGACAATAACGCGCAATGAAAAGGTCTGGACCGTTGTCTTGGATCGTGAGTCTTGTCGATCGCACAGAGAATGCTCCAGAAGCTGCCAGCGACCACCTCAGCTTGTCGGCGTCGGTTCCGATGGTAAGTCCGTGTTGGTGAATGCTGTCAACTGTTTCGTTGTCTGACCAATCACGAATCCTGTCCCAATTCAAATCGTTATTGGTGGGATTCCACAGGTCTTTGATCTTGCTATTTCTAGGGGAATCGGTAATGTTCGGGATAAGGCTGTCACATATCCACCTTTCCATATGGGGTTGGACTCGCCAGTACCCAGATGGAGTCTGATCGCGGGCTTAGCCAAATCCCGGCCTCGTAAAATACGACGTCAAGCCGCGGAAGATCTGCTGTTAGCTGTGGCCGTCGCTGGGTGGCTGTGTCTGAAGTACCTGGCCTTCATAAACTTGGTCCACAGGTTATGGCTTGTGCGTAATTTCCACCACAGTTTCATTGAAAAAGCTTTAACGATGTGATCGAGTTTGGTGAATCCAAGCCCACCGTTCGCGGTCGGGGATGCCATAGTATCCCAGCTGGCCCAGTGGTGTTTGTCTTGCCCCTTGTTGTGCCCCCAGAAGAAGTTGCAAAAGATATGCTCAATAGACATGATAACCTTCCTGGTTGGAGAGCAGGCCGCTAGGGTGTGGATGGGGACGGAGTTGAGCACATGTTTGATGAAGATAATTTTCCCTCCTGGGAATAGGGTTGTGTTATGCCATCCTTCGATTTTTTTCCTGATTTTGGTGATTAAGTTCTCGAAGATGCTGGCGTTAGATTTCCCGTACACCAGGGGGCAGCCGAGATAGTTGAAAGGAGGATGAGCCACCGCAATAGAAGTAAGGTTGGTGAGTCTGGTCACGTTCTCGATTTTGATGCTGTGGTGGGCGTAGATGACATTCTTGGAAAGGTTGATCTTCTGGCCGGAGCATCTGGAAAACCGCTCTAGGGTGTTGTGAACCACCTCCATCGATCCGACGTCCCCGTATGAGAAGATGAGAAGATCGTCGACAAAAGCCAGGTGGGTGATGGTGGGGCATCCGCTGACAGTGTGGTATTGCTGGCAATTGGGGGTGTTGACCATGTTGTTGAGGTTTCTGCTCAGGGCGTCGGCTGCAATGATGAAGATCGTGGACGATAGAGGGTCGCCCTGTCTGACTTCTCGGCTAGATTTGAAAAATCCTTCGGATTAGCCGTTGATAACTGTGGAGAACCATGAGTTGCTGATGGATCTCCACACGATGTTGGTCCAATTCTCGAAGAATCCGAATGCTCTGAAGACCCAGATCATGAATTGCCAATCGAGTCTGTCGTATGCTTTTTCTATGTCAATTTTGATGGCGATGTTGCCCCCTCTCGCCAGAAATTTCATACAGGTGATAAGTTTTTGGGCCAGCATGATGTTGTCTTGGATGTTTCTTCCGCGAACGAACCCGCTTTGCTCCTCCGAGATGATTTTAGGGAGGGTTTCTGTCATTCTGGTAGCGATGATCTTGGAGATAATTTTGTTGGTGAATGTACAAAGACTGATGGGTCGGAAGTCGCGAAAGGAGTTGGGGTTATCTTTTTTCGGAATGAGGATGAGATTGGCGCTGGAGATAGCTTTGGGGTAAGGAGCTCCTTCAAGGAAGGCTATCTCCGCTTCGGTGATGTCCTGCTTGATAATATCCCAGTAGGTGCGAAAGAAAGTGCCAGAAAAGCCATCCGGGCTGGGGGCGCTATGCGCGTTCAAGGCCCATACCGCGTCTTTTACTTCCTGTTCGGACAGAGGACGCTCCAGCAGAGCATTGTCGGAGTCGTTAATGATGGTGGGGATTTGGTCAAGGAATGAATTGTCTTTGAGGACCATCTCCTTGGAGAATAATTTGGAGTAGAAATCTGCGGCCGCCTCTTGGATCCCCTTGTGGTCTGATCTGATGGTGCCCTGCTCGTCAACGATATGGTGTATCGATAGTTTGTTTCTTTTGCCGTTGATGCAGGCGTAGAAGTATTTAGAGTTTTTATCCCCGTCACTGTCCCATTTTAGTCTAGCTTTCTGCTTCCAGAAGTCGGTCTCAACTTTGAGCCTGAATTTGAGCATAGCCTTGGTTAGGTTCAAGGCTCTCCTAGCCGCAGGGGATCGGTCGGAGAGGAATAAAGCTTCAGCTTGGGTGACATCGTCCTCTGTGACGCGTATCGCTTCGAAGATGTCCCCGAATGCTTGTTTGCTCCAATTGGAAAGAGCTTTCCTGGTGGCTTTGAGCTTGTTGCTGACCCGAGTGAGAGGATGAGGGGAGTCCTGACTATTCCACACTTCTGCCACGATGCTCAAGAATTGCGGGTGGTCGGTCCAGAAGTCGAGGAATTGGAAGTTCTTTTTTGATGGGTAGGATTTGTTTTTGATTTCCACCAGGATTGGGGCGTGGTCGAATTCGGTGGAGTTGAGGTGGGACAGGGTGGAGCTAATTCTCATACCGTACCAGCGAGCATTGGTGAGGGCTCTGTCCAGACGGGAGTATTGACGGCGGTCGCCGTCCTGCATGTTACATCAGGTGAATTCGCTGCCTTTGAACTGAAGAGGAGTGAGGTGAGTATTGAAGATGAAGTTGTTGAAGTCTTGCATGGCTGGTAGGGGCGTAGGGCGACCTCCAATCTTCTCGTCTATGCAGGTGATGGCGTTGAAGTCCCCTATGCAAAGCCTGAGGGTGTTGGTGTTGTGGAGATAGGTGTCGAGAAGGTCGTTCCATAGGTGTTTCCGTTCTGCGATGACACAGCTACCGTGGACCGCAGAAAGGATGGTCCGCTCCGGAAGGGTGGGGTGAGTGATCCAGCAAGAGAGGGCTTGTTGGGTGTCCTGGATGATGTCGAGATTAACCTCCTTCGACCTGAGAATCCAGATGTCGTGCCTGTCGGCAATCGCCGTGGGGAGGCCCAGAGCCAACTGGGTAGATTTGAGACGTTTGGAGGGGATTCTAGGTTCAATGATGATGAAGATGTCGATCTTGTGAATTTTTCGAAGACTGGTAATTCTCCGTAATGTCGGTTTATTAGCCAGACCTCGAACGTTCCAAGATAGGATGTTAAGCATTTAAAGATTGTGGGGGTGTTTTTTTGTTCCGCCTTGCGGTGGATCTAGTTTGGATGGTGGCGGTTTTGTCGGAGCCTCATTTGCTCCGTTGGGAGTCAACCGGGTTGACGATCGATGTTGTGGGCGGATTGTGGTTGTGGCACTCGTTAGGACCGGGGGGAGGTCCTATCAGATTGCCAGCTGTGTCGACTGCTGTCTCCTCCGGGGGAATGGCTAGGGAGTCGTGCGCACTCTCGATCAACAGTTGCTGGAGGGGGGCTCCTGCGGCTAGGACTTGGAGGCCACTCCTCACTTGGTCGGGTCCAAGGATAGCTAGGACATCTTCGACTGGGATCGCACTGGGGGATTGATGAGTTTTATTGGAGGGGGGAGGGGCCAGGGGAGGCCTCCTGACCAGAGGGGAGTTGTCGGTGAACTGTGTTGCCTGAGTCGGTAGCGTCCTCCACATACGATGAGGTGGGGGAGGAGGGTGGCAGGTCGGGGGTGCTGGAGCCTTCTAGAGGGTTGCCGGGCTCCGGGTCCTCTGAATCGAGAATGGCGAATTGGTTGGAGATCTCTATGTGTTGGGGAATAAAGGGGATCAGGGCCCATATATATATATATATATATATATATATATATATATATATATATATACATATATATGTAGGCTACCTACATTGTATATATATTAACTTTACATATATACATTACATACATATATAGATATTCACATATTATATATACATTGCATATATTGGTATACACATATTACATATATTCATGCATATGCATATAGAGAGTGGGAAGGCATGTGTGTGTATTCATGAGAGTGTGGTGTGTGTGAGTGACAGTGAGGAACTGTTCTGAGAACAGTGAAGGGTGTGTGTAATTAGGCTAGGTGAGTGTCAATGGTACATGGTGTATAGGTGTGTAAAAGCATGGCAAGGGTGTGTGTGTAGGTGACAGTTGTATGAGATGTGTGTGTGTGTGAATGATGAAGAGTGAATCATACACAGTGTGTGAGAGTGGGGGATATCCAGTGTACAAAAAATAGAGTGTGTAGGTATGACTGTGCTCAGTTGGAAAAACAGGAAAGGAAAGGAAAAGGATCAATACATGAACATTTCAGTTTCAGTTTTTCCATTGGAACTTCAAATTCCCATTTCAAGTTCAATACACAACCAACCAACCCCAAAATCAAACCATAGCTAGATTATAAGTAGGAGAATAACATTAGGGACTTAATACAGTATTTAACAGCAATTAAAAGGGTAAAATAGACTACCAAAGTTCAATTTATTAAACTGGAAAATGCAAAAATGTATATGGTATCAGGAACTTAGGGTAAATGCTAAATGAAATTCGAAATCAAACTAAAATGCAAAATTAAAGATTGGTAATAGGTGTCACATGTGTGAGTGTACTAGGGAAAGCCATTTGTGTCCACTAAAGTGGACACAAAGTGTCCAAACACCAAAAAATAATGTATCAGAAAACTGAGAAATATCAGGCCTCGTGCGGCCATGTCGAGCCGCATTGGACTCGATGCACAACACGAGAGACCATGTGTTCGAGTCTAATGTTAGAGTAGGTCTAGGTGAGTGTGTCAGTGTCCACGAAGTGTGTCCACGATGTGTCCAGAAGGGATACGAACAGCGTATCAGAGCCTATTCAAACCCGACTGAACCATCAGTCAAAACCAGTGCAGAGTCTCGTACGTGTCCGACATGACACAAGACGACTCGAGGCTTGGGGGCCCTCGTGTCAGTCACTGCCCCCACCCCCTCGTCCAATCCTAGCTCGCCACGTGGCCTTTGCAACAAGCACGAGGCCACGAACACCAGGGGAATCGTACTACTCGCGCGCGCGTGTGCACCCGCGTGTGCACGTGTCCAAACCGACACGACATGACACCAAAACAATCCCAGTCCACTAAAAAACAACAACCCACACCAAATCGATCATTCCTATTCAAAAATAAATTAAAAATCAAATCGAAATGTCCTTTGGGGCATTTCGTCAAACACCTAAACCCATGGGTTGATACGTGTCCATTTAGGACACGAAATGGACTCAAAATCCAACAAAATCTAGGGTTAGCTAGGGGACACTTAGATCTAGGTCATTATGCAATAATAACAGCATCAAACATTGAGTTTTAGGGATTTACCTATTGGTATCACAACTCCTCAAGAAGCTCCAAAGAGGGATGTCTCCTTGTTCCCCAAACATCACCAAATTGCTATGAAACTAAGAATAACATATACCAACAGCAAGAAAACCTAAATTAAAACCTATTGCAATTTGTTTGAGGGAAAAAGGAATTAATTTGGATTTTCTATGAATTAATGAAGTTGGTACATACCTCTCTTTCCAAATGAATCTTTCCTAAAGAGGCTAGCCCTAATGGAAGAGAGTATTTATAGGGTGGGATTCCCTAGGCTAGGTGGCCGGCCATAGAGTGAATTAGGGTTAGGGTTTGGCTAATGGCTAATGGGTTGGGCTTAGTTAAAATCTATGGTTCAAAACCACAAGTCATGACTTGTGACCAAAAGCCTTTCTATTCTAACTTGAGTTTAATGACTAAACCATAGGTTAACTCTAGTCTAACTAGGGTTACATGACCTAACCAAGTCCAAACACAACTAGGGTTAGATTCTAGGTTAGCCTACCAAGTCAATGCTAGTCAAAGTCAACCTAGTCAACCATCATTCAAACAATTCCAAAATAAATCCTAAAAATTCCCATAAATTCAAATAAATTATAATAAATTCAAATAACCTTAAAAATGAAAAAAATACCCTCAAACTAGAAGTATGGTAGTGACAATTAAACTTGGCCTTTAGAATTCCATCCACGACTGCCTTGACAAATCCTTTGAAATTTTTCGGTCGTCTTTGAATCACGTATTCGTACTCGATAATATCGTCGTTGAACCCCTTATTGCTTTTGCCTTCACCTATTTTAGAAGGACGAAGGCGTTGTACTAGAACTTCCTCTAGCCTTCATATCGATTATGATTATTATCACTCGATATTGCTATATCTTCATCCTAAAGTACTCGCCCTTTTCTTGGCCCTATCATGACCTTCTAATCGCTTAAATATAGGAGAATCTAATTCGTTCTCTAAATCGTGTCCTCAACCTACTCACAAGAGACCATAACTTTAAGGTCTCTAATTTATTTTATTTTACTTGAACCCCTACTATTCTTTCTTGCGCGTCATCTTAAACATTTTCCTTCTTGCGTTAATCCATGATTAACTTCGCCTTTATTGAAATCACAACTCTAATGCATGTTTTCATTAAACATCGTTTCTTTGTCTCATCCAATGATTTGACTGTGCTTCCTTATCGATATACCCTTGTACCTTCTCACCCCCTACAAATTCTTAATTTCGAGGACGAAATTCTTTTAAGTTGGGTAGGATGTAAACCCCCTAAATTTCTACTACGATTTTTTTAATATTTTTGTAGTTATCTTGTACTTTGTATCTGCACGTCGCATACGAGTTCGCCTTGTTGTATTTACGTAGCGTGCGAGATTTATGTTTCGTAATTGCTCGACGAGTGCGAATATGTGCGAGCGTACATATTTTTAGAAAAATATTTTCTATTTTTTTTGTTTCAAAATAATATATAATAATTATTTGTACTTATATTTTACTTAAAGTTGTAAAAAGTATCGTATCAAGGTGGCCAAAACTTATTACTTTTATTTATTTATAAAAGGCTAGCTTATTTAATAGTGGTAATTTAGAAAACTATTTTTATGCAAATATTCCTTGCACATAAGGTACATGAATTTGAATTCATATATATAATTATATTTTCGAATTTATTGATATTAATATTTTATTATTCAAAAATATATTTAAAAATATTTATTATTTTCAAAATTATTATTATTGGTATTTTTGGAAAATATATTTGGAAATTATTGTGGCCATTTTAAATCTCGATTTGATTTTATGGATTTAATTTAAATAGTTTAAAGATAGAATTTATATGTGAATTGAGTTTAGATTATCTAGATTTAAAATTTTGAATTTAGATTTGATTTTATCGATTTAAATTGAATTATGTAATTGGGTTTAAATAAATCCTATTCCTTATTCAACTGGAAATTCCTACCTCCAATATAAGGAGAGGTACTCATCCACCAATTATGCCACAAAAATTCTCTCCACAAAGGTGTTGTGCACTATGTCGGTGTCCATCATTTCCACTAATGATCGATTTTACATATACAATATTATCACCCGTGTCCGACACACCGGACTCCATCTTCCTTCATTCTCCATGTCACGCAGGACACGCGATCACCACGACCCAATTCCTAACCCTAATTCGAACCATCACCATATCCGCAACCCCTCCTCCTCGACTCCACAAAGAACCACCGCCGCCACCGTCTCGTCACTATCACCATCATCGCCACCATCCACCATTACCATCACCACCTAATCACCATCTCTTCCCTGTCCATCTTCCCTCCCGTCTACAACCATGCAGCATCAAATCGACCACCATCCAACCAGCCACAGCATTATCATCACCACCCCCACGGCCAAATACCGTCATCACTGTCCCCGACTTTCCATCTCGTACACCTCTACCCGACCAAGACCTCATCCTCGCCACCACCATGGGCGACCGTTGTCATCATCCCGGCTACCCCACTACTTCAGCCCCTTTATCATCACCATCACTCGACGTCCATCTGTTCCGGCGACCCAAATCTCGTACCACACCACCGCCCACACAACCTTGCTCCGCCACCAACCACATCCAGGAAAGGGGAAATTCCTACCTGAATCTGTCGCCGTCGCCGGAATGCCCGCCCCGCGCGACGTCCCTGCAACACCGATCTCTGCCGCCAAGCCTCCGTACATCGCAGTGAGAAATTCGTGCCGACCGCGAGCACCTCCGCGGCCCATCCCTCCGTCGATCGAGCCACCGGACGAGCTCCCTCACTCCGCCTGGCCTCTTTCTTCGGTGATCCACCCCCGCGAGTGCCGCCCGCGCGAACGCCGCCTCCCGCAGCCGTACGAGCCGTCTTTCGTCGCCCTCTGCGCTCAGCGTCGTACACCGGATCATCTCCGCGTGGCCGTCCTTCCGCCGACAGCCGATCGCGCCATCCGACGCCGAGCTCCGAAAACCCCCTCGCGCCGCCCTCTCTCTCCTCTCCGACCGACGAACCAACCATCGCTGATTGAGCCACCTCTTCCGACCGCGCCACCGTCGCGTCTCTCCGTTCCAGCTCAGCCCCCACGGCCGCCGTCATCACAGCTGCGCCACCGCCGTTCGGCCACCGATTGCCGGTGAGAAAGCCCCGAACTCTTCTCCCCGCTCTTCCCCTCTCTCGATTACACTCTCTCCACTTTTTTTTATGTTTTCCTAATTCTAGAGAACAGCATAGGTGCTGTTATATGTATTATTATTATTATTATTATTTATTATTATTATTATTTTCATCATCATTATTATTATTATTATTATTATCATTATTATTATTATTATTGTTGTTATTATTATTATTATTATTATTATTATTATTATTATTATTATTAACAGTAGTATTATTATTACTATTTTATTTTATGGGTGTATATGGGTATGGGTATTTTGCCATTGGTATTATTAGTGACAATATTATTTTCAAAATTATAATTGTATAAAATAATTTGATTAATATTTTAGAAATATTTGTGGAAAAAAATATATATATACAGACTATTGCATACTATTTTATTTAAGGATTTTTGAACTACAAAATTACAGCTTTACCATTTCAGTTTCAACCCTAAGAATAATTTTCTAGATTTGCAAAGTATTACTTTAAAATATTTTGACTAATAAAAAGGTAGTTTCACATTATGATTTTTAAATATATATGTATTTAAGATATTTGGTTTTTTTAAGTATCATAAATATTTTCAAAATAGGATACATATGTATTTCCACAAATTTTCCTCGATTAGTACTATTGATCGTGACTAATCATGACTAGTTCCTACTTCTAATTCCTCACAACTTCAGGCCTCTACCTATCGACCATGGCTATTGGACTATTGAGACATCGTCAGATCCTCGCACCACAACAGGCGACACACCCGACAAGACACCTTGCCATTTGTAGTTTATTTATTTTAGCTCATATTTTATGCATTATTCATTATTTTTTTATGCAAAATAAACTGTGATACATGGCATAACCTGTTAGAACTTACTGTTCATTTATATTTTCTGCTATGTATTAGTTTTCTTACACATTAAACCTAGATTTAAGGGACCACCTTTGTGTGTTGCATTCATTGGCCTTGACACGTTATACCACGAAGTTGTGTATCGCATGTAGAACACGGATATGTGTGACTGGCTGGCCACCGGTACGTATATGCCGTGCGATAGAAATTACCGCTAATAGAGGTTGCATGCTTAGTTTGACATAGCGGTTAATAAAGGTTTTATGTTGTGGATACAACATAGTAGGCATTAGGCGGGGAGGACAATTTCTTAGCGTATGGGCTTCGATGCACATTCCTTTGTGACCCGGAAGCTCCGCTGGGGATACGGGATTGATGACCCATGATTACTAAAGGCCACTGACGTTCTGCGGAACGTTATGCTCTTATTGATTGGGCCTCTGGTGCCCCAAGGGGGGACTATGCCGATCCCATTTAGCCAGGGCCCATACGTAGGAAGGATTGTTCTTAACTACATTTCACTTAGAACGGTTAGGCACCTTTATCCGTTAGGTACGAGTACTTTTGGTTTGGGTACTTGTATCTAACCGTGGATTGGAATAATAACTTGTCGCAGATTAGTTCATCACATCTTGTCCTTGTTTGGTTGTAGGTGTGACTTACTACTCTGATGAGAAGGTATTGAACCTTGTTGGGGTCCGAATACCATACTGGATTTATAGCATGAAAAGATACGTCACCGTGAATTAGTTTACCATCTTCTGTCCTTGTTTGGTTGGGGGGATGGTAAGCTAGTTCAATAGGTGTGTATTTGATCATGTTATAATTCAATTGACTTATTTATTTGAGCAATATTTATTCAGTTTATATGGCATGATATTATGTGTCTTGTTACGTCCCTCTGAGGACCTGGTTATCTCTCCAGGTGTGTGTTCTTGTCTTTCGCAGGTGTTCTAGCCGTGGCCATGATCATCTTTATTTCTTCGAGGATGATTGCACTTTGATCGTCTTCGCTTCGCTCGCCAAAATCTTTTTTTTGTTATGTATTTCTTTTTATAGTTTGTAGTAGATTTGTCTCCGCCCAACTACATGTACCAATGACAATTCATAGTCGATTATATGATATCTTTTATTCATTTATTTTGTGTGGATGAGATTAGTTATGGTTCTACTGCATTTTACAGCTTATGTATTCATACGAGGTTTCCATATATTGGAATATACTTCGTATGTATACAGCTGGCATGTCTACGTTCCTAGTCCTACGTATTTTAGGACTGGGGCGTTACACAAGCGATTGTATTAGTCGTTTTTTTTGCTTTCCTTTGTTGTATGTATATAGACTTAGTCTTAGCGGCTACCTTCTTATTATGGGATATCCTTATATCTTCTTTGGCCACGACACTCACATTATAAGGTTTGAGATATTTTGCTAAGGGTACAGCTTGCATATTTGACTGGCCATCATTATGTAAGAAGTTTTGTGACGGATGGATGATCGTAACTCTTTGACATGACAAAAGGTTACACGAACTTTTTGTATATTAAACATGTAAAGAGTACAATCGACTCATAAACAGAAGATAATAAAGTCTAGATAATAAATGAGTGTATCAAAAGATAGCCGGGTGAACATGCTCACTCCAAACAGCTATAAAAATAGCCTCATAAGATCGGAGTCCAACCTTCGCAAAATACAAAGGAAAGAGATGTAAAAATATCCACTAATGTCTCAATAAATGAATAGACTAAAAATCAGCAAGAGATGCCTCGTCATCAAAATGGGATGGGTCCAGTGCCGCTCCGTACTCCTGCGGAAAGTTGTCTAATCCTGGAGAGATAACCAGGTCCTCAGAGGGATGTAGCAAGAAACAAAAAAACACCATGTCATATAAACTATGATATATAATAAAAAAAATAAAGGGATGCATGCAACAGGGTGCCTAACCGTACTATAGTGAATATGCAATAAAGAACAATCCTTCATATATGGGCACTCGGGCTATAAGCAGTGGCATCGTTCCTTCCTTCGGGAACCAGTCGTCTCCGTCCATAACGCTCGGTGAACATCAGAAGGAATCAATAATAGTAAGGTGAACCTGCGTCTCTAGTGGAGCTTCAGGTACAATAGCAATGTATATGTGGCCCATACATCAAGGAACTATTCTTCCAACCCTATGTCTAGTGGAGTCACATCCATGACTCATATGACCCTCTAGTAACTGCCAAGTCCACTAGCATGCAATTCTATTGGCAGTTACTCATAACCGTCGTACGCCTGATACGTATCGGTGGTCGACCGACTACGTGAGTACATGTCCTATATGTGACTCACAATACGTGGTAAGGTAAGTGTCAAGGTTGTATGAGATATACCAATACCTCATCAACAATGGGGGGTCACAAGACTAAGTCAATGCAAGAGAGATAAATAAAAGCAAGAAAACGACCAATAGAGTCTCTTGCACCCAAGTATGACTTAGACGCACAGTTTTATAAAAACAAATAAGAAATGCTAAAAATAATAACTAAAAATAAGAATATATAAATCACAGAGTAGGTGGCAAGGTATCTTGCCTGATTCCGTGCTGTAAATATAAAACGCCGCTCCCGCGTCCACGCCTCCGGAACCCGACGCTCCTAGATAATTAATTAACTAGATTAAGTCACTACTTATGAAACATACGACACAACTTAATTAGTCAAAGTAATGTGTTAAAATTATATTTGATCTTGCGTGGAACCATTTAGATCCATACAATCACACACAGGTTCCACGAGACATCGAAACACAGTTTTAGGGTTTCTAACTTAATTAGTCGGTTATGCTCTACTTCAATAACATACTTAAAAATCATATAAATATCATAAAAATAATATTTAAACTAATTTTCTACAGATTTATCTCTGAAATTCCAGAATTAATATTTCTAAAGACATTTATGACTGGTTGATTAAAAAGTCAGCTAATCTACCCGAAACTCGCCTGGAACATAGTTAATAACTCAAAATTGCTAAAATAACCAAAAATATATTTTAAACAGAAATAAAATACTTTATTTTATAGAATAAAATCAGAGGTACAAGGGTTGAGTTATACTACAAGTTTGGGATATTCTAGGTCAGTCGGTTACCCGAAATTAGCTAGTTTTGACCTACAATTTTTTCGACCAGATTTAAGTTACTAAAATCGTGGAAGAATACTCAAAAATTCTAATTTATGTATATCAACACACATAAAATTCAGTTTCGAGAATAGGCACCAATAACTCATAGTTCTTTCACAATCGGGTTAATTTTGATCCTACCGAAACTTGAATATTACGCCTATATTTCATGAAACCTTTATGGGTGATTATACATAACAAAATCCATCAAAATATAATTTCTACAGATTTAATAACATATTTTCTACAGAATTTTAGTAAGGGTTTGAGTGGAAAGATAAGGATTTCTTACCAAAGGTCCTTGCTAGAGAGGTTGTGACGACTTCTCCTCGCCAAAGCTCCAACCTTTCTCGCTATCCTTGCTTGCAAATCCTCTTTTGGTGACTATGGAAGGGTTGGCAATGGCTATAGATGGTTGGATGGAGAAGATGGAGTTTTTTGGATTTGTTTTGAGGGGTTGGGTGGATGTATGGTGGAGGAGATGAGTTTTTGTAAAGGATGTAGAGATGTGTAATGGAGGAGATGATGTATGAAGGCTATGGGGGAGAAGTGCTGCTGAAAATATGGAGAGGGAAAGGGGTGGTCAGCTATGGAGGTGGAAAGAAGGGAGGAATTAAGTTAGGGATAGGGTTTGGGCTAAGTTGATGTATATATGTGGGCTTTATTGGGTTGTATGTATGAAAAGGAGTGGGAATCCTTTTCCTATGGGGTGTTCGGCCGGGGGGGGGGGGGTTGCTTGGCCAAAATCTATGGTGGGGGTCCACTTGGGCATGATTTTGTTGTTTGGTGAGTTGGCTAATTGATTGGATTGAGGATTTAAAAAGGTCTTTCCTAATATTGAAATTCTATCTATAGAATTCAATACAAATCTAAATAAAATGCAAATATATGTAATTATTAATATTTATTAATGCCCAACATGCCTACATAGGGTTTGGTTTGGCTTGGAAGATGTTTGGGAAGGTTTGGTGAAGCCGGGTCTCCTAAAAAGTCATAAAGGCTTTCTTAACTAATTAATTAAATAAAAAAAATAACTTGTGCCATAATTTGAATGGTTAACATGCAAAAGACTACAGTATGACCATGGCATTCCTAACATGGCTAGCATGCTAGCTAAAGCACCCGAATACGCTAGGCATGCCATACTTTCTAGTCGTCTTGCATATTCAAACTCAACTATGGCTATAGTCCTTTTATATAATATAAATAAGATAAAAATAAATTAGAAATAAATAAAATCAAAAAAATAATTTAAATATTCTTTTAAATTTTGAGGGTTTTTCATTCTACCCAACTTAAAAAAATTTCGTCCTCGAAATTAAACTAAAGTAGGGGAGTCGAATGCAGTGTAATGCAATGCAAGGAACTATAAAGAACTAACATATGCAAGACGTACCTTGGGTTTCAAATAAATGAGGGTAGTTGTAAAAGGAACCCTATTAACTTAATTTCTATAGGGTAAGTGTTCTTGGTTCAAGGCTCTACCCAACTTATAGAAGTTGGCTATCCGTGATAACGTCGTTACGAGCCTTCCGAGAGGGGCTAAAAGGTGTAGGGGTTTCATGTTGAATGAATCCATCTCGGAGTTAAGCTATATTGGTGGGGCAAAATCTCGTACGATCAACTTATACCATCTCTACTAGGCTATGGTAGCCTAGAACAAGTCCTAACTCAAGAGGTTGGACTAGTTCCGAATCGGATTGGTTAGATAGGTGCCGTAAGTTAAAATATGCATCCCATGGCTTTTGTGTATGAGTGGCACACAGGGTCTCAATTGAGTAACACACTAGGGCAGGTGCGTAGTGGACTTCGAGTAGATCACAACCATATATCGGGTTGAAAGTTTTGAGTTGAGTTTGGTTCTCAAATTGAAGCCAAAAGGTTCGTCGGTATTACGGTAAGGTTGATAATTAGCCCTTTTTTGCTCAAAAATCGTATCATGAAAATAGAGTACAAGGGGACGTGTTTTAGTGGGACATGATATGTCTACATGAAGGTGGACTCGTATAGGTCTTATAGATGGAATTTGTTGGAAGGTAGCAGCTGGTCTTGTGCTCCGAATCTAAATGCTACGGTCGGGGACCCAAAATGTTCTAAATATTAAGTGGGAGTTCATGAGGCACTAATTATCGTTCTAATAGAAACCATTTATTCTAATCAATAGGCAATCCTAGTACATTCTAAATTCTACTGGGGATCTATGATATATATCCTACAATAATTCATTTCTAGAAGTTAACAAAGACACCGGTCTATGGTTTAGTGGAGTTAGAAAGGTTCGAGTCGGAAGGGCATACCTCAATTTGTGGAAGAATATTACAGGATGTAATAGGATACGAGATGTGATAGATATGAGTCAAGTTTTAAAGACCGTACTTTGGTTCCAACAGATGTCAATGATTGTATTAATATAGCTTTCCTGGCTATAGATGGTATGATGAACTGATGAGGATATTATGGGTCTATCTTCCCTCAATACGAGCATCTGTATTTCTGAAATCCGTAAAGACGAAAACAATAAGTATTCTAGGGAGAGAGGATCGAATACGAATATGGGATTCCAGAGGTGTTTCCAATAGAGTTGTCAAGGCAGTTGGAGATGAGATTCTAGAGTCATCTATATCTCAATCCACGTAGGATAAGCAAATAAAAGCAAACCAACTGTACGAAGGTTGATCAGACCATCATACACTGATTCTGATTAGACAATATGTTAGTGGGCATCCCCAATATACACATGTCATGAACAAGGTCGATAAGGATAAGCTTGCAAAATCTAGGCTATAATAGCGGTGTTTAGTCAGACTAGTCCAAATATTAGTATGCGAGATTTATGATTGAATGAAAATATAAGTAGTTCGAGGTTTAAGAGTCTAAGCCATGTCCAGTGTTCATGCTTATACAATCGTCCTACTGTATAATTTTCTCTGGCCTTGGCTAAACTTATGATGCATTGATATGATAACAGGGAATGTAAAAATTAAAATCATACCTGCTACGACTTCTCCTTCTGTTTCCACATTCTCCACTGCTAACGAGAAGGGATGTCTGTAATTCTATCCGGGGTCCTGAACTCTAATCATGTCGTGCTGTACTGGCTGGGGTGGTAATGGTGGACGAGGAGCTCCTACTGTTGGTGCTATAAGCCGAGACACCTGTTGTCCTGGTCGGTGTACTGGAAGTGTAGGAGTTGTCGGCCTCGGCGTCTGTCGAGCATATACTATCGCCTGCTGCTCTGGACAATCCTTGACCATATGCTGGCTGGATCTATACCTCAAGCACCATCCATGACGGTCTGACAGTCTCTCTGGTCATGCCCTTCCTTCCCACAGTAATGGCAAACGGGCTTCTGATATGGTGTGGGCCTCTACTGGTACTATCTTGTAGGCCTCCTGATAGGTCCATCTAGTGTAACTCTAGTCGGTACGACTGCTGGTGTATGGCATCTCGATGTCTGCTGTTGCTCCTTGCGAAGAATCTCCTGAGCACGAGCTTCTTCTAAGATAGCTGAATGAGAGACTTGAGACTGGGTAGTCGTATAAGACATGAGCTCTGGTGCAAGCCCCTGATAGAATCTTCTTGCCTTCTCTAACTCTGTCGGGATCAGTCCCACACCAAATCTACTCAGGCGATTGAACTCTGAGTCATACTTATCAACTGACATGTTTCCTTTCTTCAGATGAAAGAACTGATCGTAGAGACCGTCTCGAACATGAATGAGAAAGAATCTTTCATAGAAAAGGTCGTAGAACTACTTTTAAGTGATCTTAGTACCTAATTGCCTTTCTTCTGCCTTCCATCAGTGGTGAGCATTAACTTCTAAAAGTGGGTCCACTGCTGTTATCCAATCACGTGCTGGCAAATGGGATACCTTTAGTAGCTTTCCCGTGCTAATAAGCCATACTGACACCTCTAGTGGCTTCTCAGTATCTCTGAAGGACTTGGGGTTTGTATCTGTAAAGTTCTTGATAGAGCCTTGTGGACACACACAAAAAAAAGAAAGCTGTCTTTTTTTATTGGCGCAAGGCACCATAAATCGAGTATGCCTGAGAGATCATGCGCTAAGGATCTCCGAGTACAAAAAGAATTCTGGGGAATGGGACGATGGAGATAGAGCGACAGTTGCTCCTTTACTCCGTTGGCACTCCGATTACAAAAGTAGGAGAAAACCTAAAAAATTGCTAACTCTCGACTCACTGGCTAGAAGTGCAGCAATTTGGCTCTTGAAAATGCTCTCCATTCTCGTCTTTTGAAGAGGTATGAGACCCCTTTTTATAGTCGTTTCTGTGCTGGAATGATGTTATGCGCCCACATGAGAAAATATACTAATTTTTATGTGGGCGCATATTCCTGCTTTGGGCTCATAGAGTGTCGGTGCAAGCAGACTGCGTGATCGTAGGTTGATCGTGAGGTTGACGTGGCCGCATGCTCCGGTGCACGACTGCTCGTGGAGACTGACGTGGCCGTATGCTTCAGTGTACGATTGATCGTGGGTTTGACCGAGTCAAGGACTATCCTGACTTGGGGCATAGCCTGAAACAGGGCTATGTGCCCCCTTCTGGAGGGGTTCAGAGTGGGCGCATAGCTTCTTTGGTGACTTGGGCTCATAGCTTGCTTTGGTGACTTGGGCGCATAGCATGCTCTGGTGACTTGGGTGCATAGCTTGCTCTAGCGACTTGGGTGCATATGATTTCTCTGGCTTGGGCGCACGGTTGTCAAGACTGCTGAAATTTTCATGCTTCAACAAGACCCCCATCAAAGTTTTCGATACTTGAACGAGTTCGAAATACGTTGAAAGAAGCATGGACCGTCTTCTCGTGATGTAGTGGGCGCATAGCATAGCTCTCCCTGTGGGCACATAGAGTTTGGCCTGACTGTCAGAGAGATGGCTGTTGAGATTTTCCTCGAAAATCTGAACTGACAGATTCATTGGAGTAGAATTTGAAGAGGTCCATCCTTCATGCATTGTCCATGTCAGCAAGTGGCAGTCACATAATGTGTAAGAGACTGGATCTTCATATAAGCACATAAGTCGTAGTGGGTGCATAGTACGTAGTGGGCGCATAGGCACATAGGAGTAGTGGGCGCATAGTGTCGGCCAGTGCCTATAAATAGGCTTGAAGAGAGAGAAGATTCATTACTCACTTTTTTCTTAAAACTTTTAAAAGACTTTTCATCTCTTCTCTATATGAACCATGTCTCCCAAGGACACCAAGAGATCTGCGATGGGCAAGGGGACTGCACCGAGTGGCTCTCCTCCTGCGACATCGTCTTTGCTAGTCCAGGACCCGATCCTAAGTGAGGCTACGCCCTAAAATGAAGTCTTGAGCATTAATTTACGACGCTCAGACTTTTTCTCTGCCTGGGCGCATGTGCCCAAGGCAACATGTTTCTGTGAGCATTCATATGCACCCACAAAAGCATGTGCCTACACTGTGGTGTGTTATGCGCCCACATCTTGCTACATGTTATGCGTCCACATGATGCTGCATGTTAAGCGCCCACATGCTGCTACATGTTATGTGCCCACATGTTGTTTGTATGTTTATGTGCCCATATGTTGTTTTGGGTGCATAGCCCTTTGGGTGCATAGCTCTTTGGGTGCATAGGATTCCTCCAGTACTTAGTTTTTTCTGCAGATTCTGAGTATGACTTTCTTTTCCATCCTTGCAGTTAACATGTTTGTCCCAGAACATCGTGGAATCCCTTTCGGCTCTGTTTGCCAAGTCCTCGACACAATCCTCATAACCACCATGGTCAGCAAGGTTCAGGCCAAGATCAGTTATAACCAGCGTACGGAACGGACGCTTGCCATACTTGAACAGGACAAGACCTTCTTGAAGCAGATGATTAACGATGAGAAGCTCTTGCTCGGAGGGGCAAGTCGTTTCAAGAAGCCATACTTCCTGTTCAGTGACAGTGTGGGGTTCAAAGATGGCGAGACGATACGCTTGAGAAACCCACTGGTGGTCAGGCTGAACAATCAGAGGATATGGCTACCGTTGATGAAGCGTCAGTATCCTTTGTCTGCGTTCACTGTCTTAGCCGTGTGGCGACAAATGAAATGGGCGCTAACCCCTGAGCTCCCCGGGGTCGTCTCTGAAAGAATACAGTTCGACTCAGGAGATCGAAAGAAGGACACTTTCAAGTGTGTCAGGGGCTCTACGTCTTACTCCACGAGGGGGCTGCAAACTGGTGCCGTAATAAACGACATCCCGACTGACCTCCACCCTTATGCTGTCGACAAGCTTTGCAATTTGATGATGTCGGAGGACGTGTCGTCTCTCGTAGGGATGATGCGGATGGAAGGCTGGAGGTATCCAGTTTCATTCTGGAGCAACCTCACTGACTGGGTGCTTTCCACGTATGAAGCCACCCTCAAGACTGCTGGCCTTTTTTATGCTATTAGGGCCACCCAATATGGCGTAAAGGTCAACTGGCCAATGTTTGTCTCTTTGGTGGAGTTATACAACCTTCACACTTGTACTTTCTTTACTCCGGGCTGGAAGATGGGATTGGCTCTCCAGGAGATGCAGGAAGTGTCGAAGCTTCCTTGGGGCACAGAGCCATATGAAGAGTACATGCCTTATGATGAGGAGCTCCGAGACCTGGAGAATGAGAACTTCGAGATGATGGATGTATATAAGGAGTTATTCTTCCACCTCCTCATCTGCCATAGGATCAACAAGAAAGGAAGGACCGAGGGGGCAAATCCCTACACAAGAGCTTGGACGGGCTACGTCTTTGTTCAAGGAGAAGGAGAGGATCCGGCCTCCGTTTCGATTTTAAAAACTATGACCAAGTCCGAGATAGAAGTCCGGATAGCAGATTATGATACGGCGGATACTGAGGATAGTGATGATCCTGAGGGGAAGTACCCGATCGGGCACTACTTCCGTCACGCTGAATATTCATTGTCGGAGAAAGCCGTGCTGGCAACTTTCTTGATGATCTGGCTTCGTGACTATATAGTCCCTGGGGGTTCAGGGACTATTGAGAAGATGAGCCGGAGCATAATACTTTCGGCTGTGAAGCTGGTGTTCGGATACCGGCTTGCCTTGCTTCCCGTGATGGTATGTGCCACTGAACAGGGTCTACGGGACTTTGTTAGAAATACGGTGACTCCTGATGGCCGAGCCAACTTCGCCCGGACCGAACTTCCGTATCATTTCTTGATGGGGTGGCTGTTACTGCATTGTCCTACCCTAATAAAAGTTGGGCCGACGACG
Source organism: Iris pallida (assembly GCA_029216955.1). NCBI lineage: Eukaryota > Viridiplantae > Streptophyta > Magnoliopsida > Asparagales > Iridaceae > Iris > Iris pallida. The sequence goes on along the minus strand of JANAVB010003400.1, from coordinate 10,136,954 downwards.
GACTCTTTGGCGGGAGACGCCTTTCTTCGTAGATTCCATGATACGGACTGGGCCGTCACTGGTGTACCCGCTTGCAGAAAGGCTTTAAGCTTCTTGCAGAACTACAAATTCTTCAGGGTATCCCCTCCGTCCGGTAGCGGTAGTACAGGAGATACCTTAGTGGATGATAGAGTTCATGCCACTAGCTTGACTGCTGGGGCATTTCACTGGCTTCAGTCTATTAGACTGTCACATCTGGTGCTCAGAAATAGGAACCATGCCTATCTAGAGCCATACCTGTCGAGTCGTTTCGTACGGCAGTTTGGCTACAGTCAGCTCCTTTTGGGAAATGCTAGCCCGTATTTGGAGTCAATAGGCAGCTTAATTGATGGGGTGCATGCCTGGATATATTACAATGTCGGATGCACGGAGGCAATCTTTACTCTGCCTTCGAATAAGCCCGAGACCCACCTGTGCTATGCTGCAGCCAAGTTTTATGTTCAGATCAATACTTTTCATCCCCGGTATGATCGTGAACAGAGCTTGATATTGGGGACTCGGTTTGGCCCTCCTTCTGCGAAACGTGCCCAAAATGCGCCGAAGGGCCGTAAGAAGGAAGGCACTGCTCCAGCTGTGAAGCCAGCCGCAGCACCACGGCCGAAGGCTATCTTTAGGGAGCCGACAGTGCCTCCAAAGGAGGACACGAAAGATGGTCTACTCTTCCCAATCCTCCGCAGAAGAGAAAAGCTTCAACTGAATTGGCTCAGGAGCCAACTTTTAAGAGGAAGAAGAAGACTGTTGCCCTAAGAAGAGCCAAGGAAGTTGGTGCTGGCTCACCTCCCTTGAGAAGGTATTTCCGACAAAGTGGAAGAAGTGGAATGGCATCGCGGGCCGTTACCATTCGGGAGGTAGATCCCTTCCTAGACTACATAGCCATTTTGGTCAAGCCATTAGAAGCTTTCTCACCCTTGCATTTATCCTTTGCACAGGACCCTAAAATTGCAGCTGAGGCAGGTATCGCCTCGTCTGAGGAAGTGGGCGTGACAATATTGTCCCCTCCTTGTCCTCGATCGGCAGATGACGTTCAGCCTTCCCTAGTCAAGGAGGCTAAATCAAAGGACGATCATGACGAATGCCCAGATTATGTTGGCGACCAGAACGCCAGTCCTTCTTTCGATATCTTCTTGGGGGCGAAGTCTGAAATTGGGGCCATAATGAAAGATTTGGACGAGAATCAAGTCCAATCGGCTCATCCTCCCGTGGGTACATTATCTTTGCGCCTCTTTCCGGATGAGATTTTTTGACTTCGATTTTGCGTGCTCCTCGTGAGGCTGACTGCCATTATATATTCCCTTGTAGATAAGGAGAAGGAACCACTCATAAAGATAGCCCAAGGCATTGGAGGGAGAAACAGAGGTTGTCCCCGGCTCCTCTAAATTTGCTGGTGCGGAGGGAGCTGTTAGTGAGCCGACATCGGCTACAGAAGGAGAGGTTGAACAGCCTACTGAGGGGGCTGTTGCTGAATCTGCTTCCGGTCCAGCTGGGGCCGTGGAAGATACCCAGCCTGGTGCTGCTCGAGGCCTTGATATTATTCTTCTTGAACAGCCTGGGCCTGCTCTCGATTTCCCTGAAGCCAAGATCGATGACTTAGCCCAGGCTGGCGCTGAGCATTCCGAAGGTATGGAATTATAACTCTTTCGCACTCCCCCTTTTTGTTATTGAAACATATATTATTTTTTGTCAGGTTCAGCTTCTTATCAGCATCGCTTCCTGGAGCGGAAGAACCTCATCAAGCTTCCTCCCCGACGACCTTCACCAAAGACGACGAAATAGCCCAGGAAGTCGTCAAAGCTTTCTATTCTGTCCTGAAAGTAAAGTTTCCGGGAGTTCTGAATCGAAATGCAGCCTTTGTCCCTGTGAAGGCTGTTGCTGAATGCCAAGTGGTGGCCCTTGAGAGCATCGCTGGCTATGAAGAGCGGGCTAATGCTCTGAGGATGGTTCTGATTGATTTGGAGGGTCAGGTGGCCAGATTCCGGGATGCCAAACAACGGAGCCCGACGGTGCTATTTCGTACAGAAGACGAGGCTTTGATCGTAGCTCTCGCGAAAGAGGAGGCTACTTTCCAAGCAAGGAAGGATGCCCTCGCTCAAGAGATCCGTGAATTGGCTGATCAGTATGGGCAGTTCAACGCTGCGAGTGAGGCACGTGCTGCTTCAAAGAATAAGCTGCCGTACAGATTACTGGGAAATATAATCACATTACACAGATCCAAACTAAGATTGCTCAACTGGAGGATAGCTTGAGGACATCGACGTCTGAATATGAGGACTATTTGCTCAGGCTGCCATGACCGCCACAACTTCCGACCACTTAAAAGAACAGCTGGTGAAGTTGGAGGAAGAGCACATGAATCTGATCCCCTTCCAGGATGAGGCTGCTCGTCAAGAAGAGGCGCGCCGCTGTGCTACCGCGAAGTCCGAAGCTGAAATTGCGGCTGTAAGGGATAGTATCAATCGATTGTGTATCCTTTAGATTTTTTTTGTTTGTAACTGTTTCTTTTAGCCGTCAAGACTCTTGTATCGTTTTCTCCGTCTTCTGATAGACGTTTTAATAAAGAATCTGTTGGCTTTCAAAATTCATGAATGAAGTTTGTGAAATATCAGAACTAGAGATAATGTGGACATAGTAAGGATATTTCTGGTGGGTATTCTGCTGGGGAATTTGATGTGGACTTATTATCTATTTTATATTCAGGGTTCTTGAATATAGATAATAAGTTGAAAGAAGCTGCTAATAGAGGTAATATGGACATAATAGCAGAGGATATTCTATATCTGACCAGAGGTAATATGGACGTGGAAGGATATATAACATTAGATAGGAGTGGATAATTTAGAGGTAATATGGACGTGATTATCCTTGATGAATGCTTTGCTCAAAGGTTATATAGACGTGGCAAAAAGTTTCTTAATCATCCCATTGGGAAATAATTATCGAAAAATAGTTCAGAGGTAATGGAACGTGACTTGTTTTCGTCAGACCGAATTTGGGCAGAGTCCAAAACGGAAATAATTCTATTGGGGAATCTTTTTAGAGGACCTATTATCTATGCGTATTCAAGACTCTTGAAATACGGATAATAGTTAGATGATTTTTCGAATCACATAAACATTACACTGTATATTTACATGATTAGAACAAGGTATACATGAACGCTGTTACACATAATATTTCTTCGGGAACTTGCTATTGATCGACATCATGAGCAAGTCACCATCAGGCTTGGTTAGTCGATACGCACTGTTAGAATACACTGATTCTATAACGAAAGGACCTTCCTATTTTGGCTGGAATTTTCTTTTTTTCTTGTGCGTCATGACCATTGCTCTTCTCACTGCTAAGACTAGATCACCAACATAGAAGATTCTTTCCTTCACCTTTTTATTAAAGACTCTGGAAAGGCGTGCTTGGTATAGCTCAATACGCTGCTGAGCTAACAAGCATTTTTCGTCAAGCACTTTGAACTCTTGTAGTCGCAGACGGTAACTTTCTTCTGCAGTCAACTCACTGGCTAAGGCTACTCGAAGAGAGGGAATCTGGATTTCTAGGGGAAGAACTACTTCGCTCCTATAAACTAAAGAGAATGGCATACTGCCTGTTGAAGTCCGAACCGTTGTACGATAGGCCCAGAGACATTCGCCAAGCTTCTCATTCCAATCGCGCTAGTTTGAAGACATGAACTTCTTGAGAAGTTTAATGATGGTCTTATTGAAGGCTTCTGCTAACCCATTAGCCGCTGGATTGTAGGCAGTAGAGGCTACATTCTGGATTCGATTCTTATCGCAGAACAGATAGAATGCATGGCTCGAAAATTATGGACCATTATCATGGATGATCCTGCGAGGTAGGCCGAAGCGATAGATTACGTGATGTTTGATAAAACTGATCACGTTCGACGTCTTCACTTCGGTGAGCGGTATAGCTTTTGCCTATTTGGAGAAGTAATTGGTTATAGCTAGGATGAACCGATGTCCTCTGGAAAATGGCGGACTGATTGGGCCTCTGACGTCCATACCCCAGGCTTCAAAAGGCCAAGATGCTGCCGTCGTGTGTAGAAACTCTGAGGTTGATGAATGAAGTCGATGTGGAACTGACAAGCCCTACACTTTGTTGCATATTCAACAGTGTCTGCTATCATCGTGGGCCAATAATAACCCATTCGTCTGAGGCGATCTTGTAATTTTGGGTCTGGTTGATGTTCACAACAAACTCTATCGTGAGCCTCACCGAGTGAATGTTTAGCTTTTGTATCTGATAAACATCGTAACAGTAGCCCGTCGTAAGAGCGTCAGTACAGCACTTTGGTAGCTGTATCATATTAAAATCTGAGGGATCGCCTCTGAACAGATACTACTTCCTTTGGGTCCTCAGGAAGGATTCCATAGACAGCGTTGTCTATGAAAGAAAATCTCCAGTCTTTAACATCGATGATTATTTCTATTGTGTAACTGTAATAAATATGCAAGGCATCTTTCACACAAAATAACTCTCGACCAGATACTATGATCGAATGCTGAGTGTTGACAGGAACGGTCAGGGAAGCAGCAAGATCGGCTAAAGCATCTGCTTCTATATTATGTAGTCGAGGCTCATGCTCGATGAAGAATCCAACAAAAGTAGACGCCAATTTGATAGTTGTTTTGTGATATAGGATGAGATCTTTGTGAAAAACTTCATAATCCCCTCGGACATGACTAACTATTAGCTTGGAATCGGCGTAAGCTTCTAGATAGTCAACTTCTAGTTATTTTGCCAGTTGAAGGCCGATCAATAGGGCATTATATTTGGCCACGTTGTTGGTACAGGGTTCCACGAGAGAATATACGCGGTGTATAACTATATGGTCAGGTGACATAAGTACGATGCCTACTCCGTCCACGATATTTACTTTAGGTCCTGTTCTTGATGCACCGTCAAAGAACATTCGCCAAATAGGGATTTCCTCAGTTGTGGTGTTAGACTCCACTACTTCATCGGGGATTTCATCGTAGAGTTTGGAAGATTTTGGCACTGGATGAGCTGGTTGGAAATCAGCTAACGCTTGGCCTTTTACTGCCTTATGAAGGACGAACAATATATCGTATGGAGTCAACAGCATTGCCTATGTAGCTAATCGGGAATTAAAAGAACCCAGTTTAGTCATGAGTATTCTGATATGATTTACTTTAGATATGATGTGGATAGTCTATCCAGACATATAGTGGCGTGTCTTCTGGATATCAAATACCAGTACAAGACATTCCTTTTCCACAGGTGTGTATCTGTGCTCGGCACCCACCATCGTACGGCTGAGGTAGTAGATTGCCTGTTCATAGCCGCCTTCATTCTTCTGAGCTAATATGGCACCAAGGGAATGGTCCATAGCGTGAACATATAGTAAGAAGGGCTTCCCCATTATTAGAGCCACCAATACTGGAGGGCTTGTGAGATACTTCTTGATGTCGTCAAATGCGCATTGACATTGCTCAGTCCAGACGAAAGCTACGCCTTTCTTTATGAGTTGAGTAAATGGTTGACACCTTCCAGAAAGGTTCAAAATGAATCGTCTGATGTAGGCTAGCCTTCCTTGAAGTCCGCGTAGCTCTTTGAGATTTCTTGGGGGATGTATATCGAGGATAGCTTTCACTATCTCCGGGTCAAGATGTATGCCCTTTAAAGTGATAACAAAACCAAGGAACTTGTCGTTGGAAACTCTCAGAAAAGACTTGGTTGGATTCATCTTGAGTTGGTGTGCACGCATTAGTTCGAACACTGTTCTCAAGTCTTGGAGGTGGTTGCCCTTGAGACAACTTTTAACTGCGATATCGTCTATGTAGCATTCCACTGTTTTGCGTAAATGATAGCAAAAAATTATGTTCATAGCTCGCTGGTATGTCGCCCTTGCATTTTTCAAGCTCGCTGGTATGTCGCCCCTGTATTTTTCAATCCAAAGGGCATCACCGTATAGCAGTATACCCCCAACGGTGTTCGAAAATATGTGTGTTCCTCATCGTCGGGGAACATCTTGATCTAGTTGTAGCCTGAGAACCCATCCATGAAGGACATCCGTTCGAAGTCGCAATTATTATCGATCATTACGTCGGTGATCGGTAAAGGGAACTCATCTTTCGGGCATATAGAGTTCAAATTACGGTAATCGATACAGACTCAAACTTTACCGTTCTTTTTCATGACTGGAATAATGTTAGTGACCAAGTTAGGGTGTTGTTCTTTGTGAATGAATCTACTTGCAATAAGCTTCTTGACTTCACTCTCGATGGCCTCCATGATATCTGGTCGGAATCATCATTGCTGCAGCTTCACTGGCTTAGCTTTAGACGAGATATTTAGGTTGTGCATAGCTACTTTAGGGTCCAAGCCTAGCATGTCTTCATAGCTCCATGCAAAGACGTCAATGTATTCTCTTATAAGCTGTATAAGAGATTGTCGTTCTTCATCAGACAGACTTTTGCTGATGAAGATTTGTTTAAGAGATGATTCATCTCATAAACTAACTTGGACGACTTCGTCTTCGGTAGGTGGTTCACGTTGTTCGAAACGTAAGTCCCACATAGTATCCTTATTTTGTGCCCATTGTTCAAGATCGATCGATTGGATATCGTCTGTAATTTTGTCAACTGACACTATGTGGACGGACAAAGTTGCTTTGAACATGTCTCCAATGCTGGAGTCTGAATCCCAGAGGCAGGAATCAGAAGAATGAGAACAACGATCTGCTTCGACGTCTGATCTTTCAAGAGTTGTTGGAGGAGTGAAACAACCCAAACCAACACCATTTTATTGATAATACTTCTCGGGTTTGCCGGGAGGAGCAAAGTGACGTATTGGCAATCGTCGTCCCTGACCGTAATTTAGCCCCTGGTCGCTTTTTATATCATATCCCATGTTGTGGATGATATTCTTGGCCTGCTAACTATATCGAAAAAGTTGTATTTTTCTAGAGTCATAGTCAGCTTCAGTGTTGTGATTGGGAGAAGTAGAGTCCAGAATAAACTTTCTTTCGCCAATTATTCTACAGAAGATGATTAGCTCTTCACCCTTCTTTCTAGCTGGAACGATGAAGTAGTTGATATCTTCTGGCCGGACTTTTTCCTGCAGATGAGGCATCGTGACCAGCATGCAGAGATGTGATCCTATGCCGTGCTCTAGAGCGTATATCGTATCTATGTACTGGTTTACAGATTGGTAGACATTGAAGTAATTCAAAGATAAACCTTTACTTAGAAAATATACAAGTTCTTCTTCAGGGATAACATTATCCACTGAAGGTACATTATTATGAGTATTGATATACTCATTGAAAGGATCATTGTCTGGAACAGGAGCCACAGCCTTGGCCAAGTTCACCACATAAGGTAACTCTTCAGGATTGGGGGGATGGACTTCAGCAGGTTCCATCCGAGGTGTTTTGCGGAGAGTGATGGTCAATGGTTTGATCTTATCAGGATTATTCTTTTTAACCCAGATTGTGAGAGGCTTTGGAGGACTTTTTGGAGTAGTACGTCCTTTGACTCGGATAATCAGGGGACCATCACTGGAGGATGAACTCACTTCAGCTTCATCGTCAGCTTCGTTGTCGTCCTCTTTGGAGGGCTGAGATTGGAAAAGTACCGAATCTCCATAGTAGGCTTCAATACCTTTGAAAGGATCGACATCGACAAACTCCGTCTTCACAACGCCATCGCTGTTAACGTACTTGAAGCACTGGTAAAGTGTAGAAGGAACGATCATGTTCTCTTGTATCCACGAACGTCCCAACAAGACGTTGTAGGATACATTGGCATCAATTACATAGCAAGAAACCTCTGTTCGGAGATCACCAATCTGGTACTTGAGACGGATCTTGCCCAATAGGTGGCTTGTCCCAGGATTGAAAGCCATGATAGTTTTATTGGTTACAGATAGCTTGTGCAGAGGGATTCATAGAATTTGAAGTAAACTTCTAGGAATGATGCTGAGGGAGGAACATGGATCGATGTGCATCCGATCCACCTTAATCGCCCCGATATACCCTGTATAGTATAGAGGTCTATCATGACGATTATTTTTGAGTAGCATGTCCTCTTGTGAAAAGGTGATGTTGGGCACCACTTTCATAGTACTGTGGCAGTGAGGACAGGAGACAGGATCTTCAGCGGGGGCTTTGACTTCAGCGAGATAAGAGTCGGCATGTAGTAATGCCTCACTTAAGGCCTTCCGTGTTTCTTTGGAGAGTTGCAATAGATCGAACAGAGACAATCTGGCAGGTGTATTAGCCAGCTGTGCCAATATGTTAAAGTTGTAAGGCCGATCCATGCCTTCGGGAGTTGGCGCCTTCAGACATGTCAAATCGCGTCTCCTTCTGCTTGGCTTTGTTGGTAGTTGAAGGCTTAGATGGATCGACTTCTGAACTTATGGGGGCAGCAGAAGCTTGAGAAGGTACTGCTTTTTCTTATGCAGGGTCATAAGTCCGTAGGTAAGCCTTCCCAGATCGCGTCTCGCCAGATAGACCTTCGTAAATGGGAGAAGACACCATATGACATGATTTGTATTTATTGCCCCTCTTGATTTTGGGAGATACCACCCCCTGCATCATTTCTTGTACAAGGTCTAGGTGGACCCACATGATCTTACTACGTTCAGTCGTGAGTGGCACCAAGGTTGAGTTGCGAGCTGGCGGCAGGTTGACGACTTCCATTATTGCCTTAGGGATTGGGACTACGCCGTCTGGGACTTCTGTGGGAGGAAAGTCACCAAATTGAAGACATATCATGTTAGAAGATACTACATTTTTTTCAGCTTCGAGGTTGATCACTTGGCTGTCGATAAGCTGTTGTATTTTCTTCTTCAGGACGATGCAATCCTTGGTAGAGTGGTGCACGTACTAATGATAAAGACAGTACTTGGGATCATTGAGTTGGTTCACCTCTGCAGGACGTTGTGGTGGAGGCAATGTCAGTTTATTATCCTTCGTCAATGTATAAAAAATGGTAATAACATTGTCCTCGTCAAAGGAGAAAGTCTCCTTTGGTTTGTCAGGAGCACCCCGAGAAATGGAAGCTCCCTTGGAAGTGTCGACCTTCAAGACTTCATTCCCTTTACCCCCACGGACAGGGATAGCTTGAGGGTGCTTACCTTTGTCTTCAGATTTGGGTGTTTTCAATCCTAGTAATTCCAGATTAGGGACGCCATTTTCAGCAGCATCAACGGTCACAATAAAAGCGGGTCATGTATCATACTTATGTATACCCAGATAGAACTTCACTGTAGGAAGGAAGTTATATCGACAAGTATCCATAAGTTTTGAGTCTGGTATACCGAAGGGCATCTTCAGTGCTAGTCGCCTGAAACGTTCGATGAAAGCAATGACAGACTCAGTCCTCCTTTGCTTGGTCTCGATGAGGGTGGACATACTAACATGCATGCCACTCTCGTAAAACCTGGTGAAGAATAACCTCTCCAAGTCTTTAAAGGAATTAATACAACCGTCAGGTAGACTACAGAACCATTCAAAAGCTACCCCCTGTAAGGTGCTAATAAACAACTTTGACAAGAACGGATCGTCCCTAGGTAAGTGTAGAGTCTGCGTGTTGAAGTATGTCATGTGTTGGCCAGGAGAAGTCATTCCGTCAAATGAATTTAGCGTCAGTGGCTTGTAGTTAGGAGGGCAAATAACACTCTCCCATTCAGGAGGATAAGGTTGAGATATCTCCATCTTCTGAAGCTCATCTTTGTGTGAGATGGTATCGAGACGGGCAACAAGAGAATCAATTGCGTCATGTTGATTGAGCAGGTGTTGAGAAATGGCTAATGTACGGTTGTCAGGCGTCATTGGTGAAGGACCACCCCCAGCATTTGCAAGATTTGGAGGAGGCACAACGGAATGATACTCCTTCTGTAGTGAAGGAGGGTTGTTGCTATGAGCCAGACTAACATGTTCTGAGATATTTTGTTGAGGTGGAGGAACAGCCCCAGCAGCTTGGACCGCCATGATACTGGTAAGCATATCAGTGATCTTGGCAATACTGCTTCAAGACCCTCTAGCCATTTATTGGTCTGATCACTCGCTTCTTCAGATCTCTTTCCATCCGTCATGTATGTAGATAACATCCGAGGATGAATAGAGGAAATAGTACAACTGGTGATGATACTATGTGTCTCTGAGTTGAAAAGTCCCTCGTCTTCAGGTAGGGGAGGTAGATAGTCACCGTCAGACTCGGAGAGATCATCGTCATCCGGAAGGCTAACCCCGGGGTGAAGGTCATCTGCTTCAGACTCTGAGGGAATACTACCCCCAGCTGAAGGATCATCACCTCCAGCTTGGGAGTCCTCGTCATCTATATGGAATCTCGTCCTTGATCGAGTACCCATATATACTCCTTCAGATATGACAGCTTGCTGGCTATCTGTTGGCAGACTTCTTCTTCTGTTCGCAGAACTGAGAGAAAAAGTTGGGTTCATGGTCCACCTTCTTTGATTGGGCCTCCCGTAAGGGGGACCTCATGAAGCCATGTTGGATGAAACACACAGCGGCTTTTCATCGTCAGAGCGTTGCAGTCGTCGAAACACGGACTACCTCTGAGGCACTCTTACTTTGGAGCAGCAACAGTTGATGACAATATTGGTGCACGGATGTACGCCATGAATTATTGTATCCTCCCTCGCTTTATGCTTAGGATTTATCATGTCGCATAAGTCAGCGGAAGGGAGTTTTGCCTTAAAATCCATGTCACATGCATCGTCGAGCTTTGTATATGGGTTTGTAAGGAGAGTTGGCGCATCCGAATTTAGTTCACGTACAGGGGCAACCCCCACACCTAAGTTCTATGCTGACCTTGAAGACAGCCCCGTGCTATACGCGTTGGGGCCTATCTTTTTGCTGTGGGCGCATAGACCCTGAAGTCTGCCTTTGGGCGCATGCTTTTCAGAAGTCTTGGCAGCAAGCCTAAGCCTCCTCGATATGGGCGCATAGTATGGGTCAGTAAACCGTGGACGCATAACCTTGGGAGCATGACCCTGGGTGCATAATATACCGAAGATCGAAGTCTTCTGGCCAGAGTTATGCGCCTACACACCCTCTTGGGCACATAGCTTAGGGCGCATGCATGGTAAAAGCAGCACTGTTTTCTTCCAGTTTTATCTCCTTCGTTTGTGAGCCTCGCTAAGTTTGCACAGAGTGTCGAATACTTCGATTCTTGGCATCGTAGTGTTTTTCTTTGCTAAGTCACGAGCGTTGAACACTCTGTTGTTGATTGCACAAGAGAGAAGTTGCTGGGCTAGTAGAGCCCAGAATGGTATGCGCCTTCTTCATTTGTGGAGCTTCTGTGGTAGAGCCATGCACCCACACAGGAGCTCTATGCGCCCACGTGACAGAGTCCTTCGGTTACATATCTTTTATGACACCGGCATGATATGCACCATGAGCCTTCGGAAGCCAAGTCTTGCGAGACTTGATTGGCTTCACTGGTTTTGAGGGAGTAGAGCCATCCCTTAAGAGCATCTCTTCGAACGCCTGCTGATCGAACTTCACGATCAACACCTTCTGAGTGCTCCCCACTTTGTCGGTATCGGATTGCGTCACCACCTTCTCGTCAGAGAAAAAAGTAGTCCCCAATAGAGTCGCCATTTTTGTGGACACACACAAAAAAGAAGAAGAAATACTGTCTTTTCTTATTGGCACAAGGCACCAAAAATCGAGTACGCCTAAGAGATCCTGCTCTAAGGATTTCCGAGTACAAAAAGAATTCTGTGGAATAGGACGATGGAGATTGAGCGACAGTTGCTCCTTTACTCCGTTGACACTCCGATTACAAAAGTGGGAGAAAACCTAAGAAAATTGCTAACTATTGGCTCACTGGCAAGAAATGCTGCAATTTGGCTCTTGAAATTGCTCTTCGTTCTCGTCTTTTAAAGAGGAATGAGACCCCTTTTTATAGTCATTTCTGTGCTGGAATGATGTTATGCACCCACATGAGAAAACACACTAATTTTCTTGTGGGCGTATAGTCTTACCTTGGGCGCATAGAGTGCAGGCGCATGCAGACTACGTGATCCTGGGTTGATCGTGGGGTTGACGTGGTCGCGTGCTTCGGTGCACGACTGCTCGCGGAGACTGGCGTGGCTGTATGCTTCGGTGCACGATTGATCGTGGGTTTGACCGAGTCGGGGACTATCCTGACTTGGGCATATAGCCTGAAACAGGGCTATGCGCCCCCTTCTGGACGGGTTCAGAGTGGGCACATGGGCGTATAGCTTGCTCTTTTGACTTGGGCACATAGCTTGCTCTGGTGACATGGGCCTGTAGCTTGCTCTGGTGACTTGGGCGCATATGGATTCTCAGGCTTGGGCGTATATGACTTCTCTGGCTTGGGCGAATGGTTGTCAAGACTGCTAAAAATTTTATGCTTCTACAAGCCTTCATAAGGATGCAGAGCCGGTGTTGGTGCCGGTGTCGGAGGTGGAGGTGGGGGCCTAGTCAGCATTGTCATCATGCTCTGTCACTTCAACTCAGTCTGTTGTCGCTGAGCCAGCATCATGGCATATATGAACTGAGTGGTAGGGCTCCTATCAGTCGGTGGTGGAGGCATCTGAGGGCCCGACTGTGACTGATACTGATGAGGGAATGGTAGTGGTGGTAGCAGTGGCACATTCCCTTTTGGTGGTACGGTAGTGGTCTGTGCAGCCTGGCTGACTGGGGATGTTTGTGTCTCATGGTGTATCGTCGTCAAAGTCGTAGTAGGCTGCGACTGTCCTGGCTGGTACGGGGTCACCGGGGTCATCGGACGGTTATGTTCCTCTTCGGTGGTCGCATCACCAGAGGTAATGACCGAGGGGGAAGTGTGTCCGCTTCTTAGATTCATACTATTGGCACGAGGAAGAATAGGACGATATTAGGAGAGGTTAGATATGAGGTAATTCAAGTAATCAAAGGAATTTGAAAAGATTGGAAGTCAATGGAAGTAGTAGTTCTGGATGAGATACTATTTCTATTCCTATATGCAGGCTTGTTGGGCATAGTCATGTAATCCAACAATATTTTCTGACCTGCATGGGCCACCACAAAAATATATAATGCCCCAGTCCCAAAATAATTAGGACCGAGTACGCGAACATGCCAGCTGCACATATACGAAGAATACTCCAATATATGGAATCCTCGTATATGTACATAAGTTGTATAATAAATCATCACAGGCCAGAATAATATAATCTAATCTTATCACAGCTCAACACAGACGATAATAAAGTCTAGATAATAAATGAGTGTATCAAAAGATAGCCGGGTGAACATGCTCACTCCAAACAGCTATAAAAATAGTCTTATAAGATCGGAGTCCAACCTCCGCAAAATACAAAGGAAAGAGATGTAAAAATATCCACTAATGTCTTAATAAATAAATAGACTAAAAATCAGCAGAAGATGCCTCGTCATCAAAATGGGATGGGTCCAATGCCGCTCCGTACTCCAACGGGAAGTCGTCTAATCCTGGAGAGATAACCAGGTCCTTGGAGTGACATAGTAAGATACAAAAAAACACCACGACATATAAACTGTGATATATAATAGAAAATAAAGGGATGAATGCAATAGGGTGCCTAATCGTACTATAGTGAATATGCAATAAAGAACAATCCTTCACATATAGGCACTTGGGCTGTATAGCAGTGGCATCCTCCCTTCCTTCGGGAACCAGTCGTCTTCGTCCATGACGCTCGGTAAACGTCAGAGGGAATCAGTAATAGTAAGGTGAAACTGCGTCTCCAGTGGAGCTTTAGGTACAATAGCAATGTATATGTGGCCCATACATCAAGGAACTATTCTTCCAACCCCATGCCTAGTGGAGTCACATTCATGACTCATATGACCCTCTAGTAACTGCCAAGTCCACTATCATGCAGTTCTATTGGCAATTACTCCTAACCGTCGCACGCCTCATACGTATCGGTGGTCGGCCGACTACGCGAGTACGTGTCCTATATGTGACTCACAATACGTGGTAAGGTAAGTGTCAAGGCCGTATGAGATATACCAATACCTCATCAACAATGGGGGGTCACTAGACTAGCTCAATACAAGAGAGATAAATAAAAGCAAGAAAATGATCGATAGAGTCGCTTGCACCCAAGTGTGACTTGGACGCACAGTTTTATAATAACAAATAAGAAAGGCTGAAAATAATAACTAAAAATAAGAATATGTAAATCATAGAGTAAGGTGGCAAGGTATCTTGCCTGATTTTGTGCTGTAAATATGAAACGTCGCTCTCACGTCCACGCCTCCGGAACCCGACGCTCCTAGATAATTAATTAAGTAGATTAAGTCACTACTTATGAAACTTATGATATGACTTAATTATTCAAAGAAATGTGTTAAAATTATATTCGATCTCGCGTGGAATCATTTAGATCCATACAATCACACACAGGTTCCACGAGACATCATAACACAGTTTTAGGGTTTCGAACTCTTAATTAGTCGGTTATGCCCCTACTTCAATAACATACTTAAAAATCATATAAATATCATAAAAATAATATTTAAACTAATTTTTTACACATTTATCTCTGAAATTCTAGAATTAATATTTTTAAAGACATTTATGACTGGTTGATTACTAAGTCAGCTAGTCTACCCGAAACTCGCCCAGAACATAGTTAATGACTCAAAATTGCTAAAATAACCAAAAATATATTTTAAATAGCAATAAAATACTTTATTTCACATAATAATATCAGAGGTATAAGGGTTGAGTTATACTACAACTTTGGAACATTCTAGGTCAGCCGGTTACCCGAAATTAGCTAGTTTTGACCTACAATTTTCTCGACCAGATTTGAGTTGCTGAAATCGTGAAAATTTACTTAAGAAATCCTAATTTATGTATATGAATACACATAAAATTCAGTTTCGAGAATAGGCACCAATAACTCATAGTTCCTTCACAATGGGGTTAATTTTGATCCTACCGAAACATGAATATTATGCCTATATTTCATGAAACCTTTATGGGTGATTATACATAAAAAATCCATCAAAATATGATTTCTACAGATTTAATAACATATTTTCCATAGAATTTTAGTAAGGGTTTGAGATGGAAAGATTATGATTTCTTACCAAAGTTCCTTGCTAGAGAGGTTGTGACGACTTCTCCTCGCCAAAGCTCCAACCTTTCTCGCTATCCTTACTTGTAAATTCTTTTTTGGAGAGTATAGAAGGGTTGGCAATGTCTATTGATGGTTGGATGGAGAAGATGGAGTTTTTAGGGTTTGTTTTGAGGGATTGGGTGGATGTATGATAGAGGAGATGAGTTTTTGTGAAGGATGGAGAGATGTGCAATGAAGGAGATGATGTATGGAGGCTATGAGGGAAGAAGTAATACCAAAAATATGGAGAGGGAAAGGGGTGGTCGGCTATGGATGTGGAAAGAAGGGAGGAATTAAGTTAGGGTTAGGGTTTAGGCTAAGTTAATGTATATATATGGGCTTTATTGGGTTACATTTATGAAAAGGAGTGGGAATCTTTTCCTATAGGGTGTTAGGACATGGGGGGGTTGCTTGGCCGAAATCTATGGCGGGGGTCCACTATGGCATGATTTGGTTGTTTAGTGAGTTGGCTAATTGATTGGATTGAGGATTTAAAAATGTCTTTCCTAATATAGAACTAATTTATTCTATCTATGGAATTCAATCCAAATCTGAATTAAATACAAATATATGTAATTATTAATATTTATTAATGCCTAATATGCCTATATAGGGTTGGGTTTAGCTTGGAAGAGGTTTGGAAAGGTTTGGTGCAACCGGATCTCCTAAAAAGTCATAAAGGCTTTCTTAACTAATTAATTAAATAAAAAAATATAACTTGTGCCATAATTTTAGTGGTTAACTTGAAGGAGACTAAAGTATGACCATGGCATTCCTAACATTGCTAGCATGCTATTTAAAGCACCAGACTATGCTAGGCATGTCATACTTTATAGTCGTCTTGCATATTCAAACTCAACCATGGATATAGTCCTTTTATATAATCTAAATAAGATAAAAATAAATTAGAATTAAATAAAATCAAAAAAATAATTTCAATATTCCTTTAAATTTTGAGGGTTTTACAGTTGACGATTTGACGATGAGTTGAACTTGCTCTGGCTTTCTGGTGCTTGTGACTGGAACTCTGGGTTGCCAATCGAGAGGACACCAAAGTTATGAAGATTTTGAAGCCCCTTTATCGAAGGAAAACTCCTTCTATTTATAGGGGAGCACATTTGCAATGTGTGTAAGAGTTGTGCAGGAATGTTGCACGTGGAGATATAAGAGAATCTTAAGGCTGCACGGTTGTAGCTCCCCTTCCCGAAATTTTTGAAATATTTATTTTACTTATTTATTTATTTGAATTAAATGGTGATTTTAGAGTTTTTATAGATAATTATTTAATTAATATTTTTACGGTAGATGATTATAGTCATAGTGAAGTTTTAGAGTACAAGGCGACTAGGACTCGTGGCACGGATAGTGCATTGGCGTGCTTTGACTAGTGTGTTAGCCCTGATAGGGAAGGCCGAGCCATAGTGATGTCCTAACTAGGAAAACCAAGCCAAGTTGTGACTTAACGCTTACCGAAGATTATTTAGTTATTAATTATATTATTGAAGTTAGAAAAACTGATTATACCATTTTAGCCCGGACTGGACCCGAACTGAGCCCAAGCCCTTGTAGCCATGCAGTACGTCCAATGACATTCGTGTTGATACATTTTTGGTATGAGGGTGTCATGTTTCGTTACAATGGTTTAATGAATATTTCCTAAGTATTCGTAATTTGAATATTATAGATATTATTATTAGTGTGATCTAGTGACCATTGTATAAAGTAGGTCCATGTATATTTAATGAGATTATTAGATTGTACAAAATAGTATATATATACACCATTATGGATTATTGAATTAAGTTATTTTATTATTATTGATATTATTATTATTTTACTATCAATATAATTGAGGTTATTAATATATAACATTATTTTATTGTGGCTGGTTAAATTATTTTGGCAAATAAATGTTATACATATATGCCTAATTATATAAATAGGCTCTACATAGGAATATATATGCTATTGGATTTTAATTAGAATTTATAGAGTATACTATTTAATGTATATATATATATACGACTATATATAGATAGATATGAATATATATGCATATATGTATATAGTGTATATTATACATAGTATATTTTATGGAGTATATATATATATATATATATATATATATATATATATATATATATATATATATATATATATATATGAATATATATAGATAGATATGAATATATATATATGGAAACGTATATGTGTATAATTGTAGATATATAAATGTATGTGTGCATGTATATATATATATATATATATATATATATATATATATATATATATATATATATACGTATACAAATACGTGTATGTGTATAACTATATATATATAATAACTCTTCCCCATAGGCCGGCCAACAAGGCTTAAGCCCAACAACCAGGCCCACGTGACTAAACTTCCCCCCCCCCCCCCCCCCCCCCCCCCCCCCCCCCCCCCATCTGCTAAAACAGCAGAACACAACACCTAAGGACCAACCCGAGCCCAGCTTGGGCATCCCGAACGGAAAACCGCCTCCCTGTAGTCATATAATCGAGAGACGTAAGATCGACAAAAACCCTAATGAAAATAGCCCCGCCTCCGCGCGACCTTCCCCAGTCACCTGGCGTGCCGGACGACGCTGGACGACGCCGGAGCGCCGCCCCAGGGCCGGCCGAACACTGTCCGCGCGAGCGTGACACAGCGCAACAACAGCAGCAGCAATGCAGCGTCAGCCCAAGTTCCCGACGAGAATTCTCGTCCCTCAGTGTATCGTTCGTCGATCCGATTGATCAGGTTTGTTCCCGATCTATACAACTTGCATCCCCTTCAAATACTTCCGATTCATACGTACAAGGTAGACCGGTATATCGACCCAAAGTTGATCGAAATCCTGTCAAAACAGGATGTATATGACAGCCCCGACACCCAGTTTAGAAGCCGATTTCTGGATAACAGATTATCGAACATAAAAATCTAAGTGAAGACAATCCTAGACAACATATAGGGCTTTGATTCCCTTTTTGTAGAATCAGATTTCGTCGACTCTGCGTCGAGAAATCAAATCCCGAAGTTTGCCGAAAACCTGTTTTAAAAATTGGAAAATCGCTCCACACGACGTGCGTCACGCCAATCCGGACGACGTGGTCGCGAACCGAAAGCATCGAAATCTGCGTAACGGCTTCATGGTCGTGTGGGCTTTGGCGGAATTCGAATTGGTCGTGTGTGCGCGACGAATTTGATGCGTATCCATCGAAATTCACCGTATCGTGCACGTTGCAAATTCTCCAATTACTTTGTGCATGCTCGTCAGATCGAGACAAAACTTGTGCCAACAGGACCGTATCGTTTTTCTGGTCCTGCATGCCAAGTTTGGTCCAATTCTGAGACCGTTGATAAAATCACCGTTTTGCGGGCCCCACGGTCCCACTCCACGGGCGATTTTGTGCACGGCCCGCCGGAATCCAACTTTGGACATACGGTTGGGTTCGTATCAAAAAACTGGATCTGTAGACATGTAGTTTGACGACTTTAGAGACAGTTGACTCTGGCACGCTTTTCGGTGCAAAGCGGGTTCACCGGCGGACATCGTTTTGGCCCGAAATTACTGTTTTGCCCCTGTGTCCAGAATTGGACTTAAGGACAGGCAATCCTAGCTAATTTGACTATTCTGAGATCATTGGTATTGTCTATTTCAGCATCCGGAGACTGTTGTACAGGTTTTGACTATAGTGGCACATTGAGTAGTTCAGATTGTCGGTTTCACCAGCAAAGGACCACAGGCGAGTACAGTTTATTGTTTGCATTTCGATATTGATCATTACTATATTTCATTGATTAGTCATTGGTTATGTGATTATTTTCTATTATAAATTGTTGAGTCGGGAATGAGAAGTACCAAGGATGTGTGATCTGACCTTAGACCGTGTAGACCGTGTAGACCGTGTTGCATTTATTTCTTGTAGACCGTGTAGACAGTATTTTATTTACTTCTTGTAGACAGTATAGACAGTGTTTTATTTATTGCAAAGTAGACAGTGTAGATCGTGATTATCATTTTTACTGCATTTAAACTGTGTAGATCGTGAATACTATTTTGTAGACAATATTTCTTTATTTGCAATATATTCTGTAGACCGTGTAACTGTAGACCGTGTAACTATAGACCGTGTAACTTTAGACCGTGTAGACCGTGTCGCATAATTGTCCCGAGACCGATCACATGTCAAAGGTACTTATAATGGTGGAAAAGTATATTGGTCTATTTATTACTATTGATTTTTCTTACGGCTTTACTGTTTATTTTCAAACCCATGATTGATGTCTAACCTTTGTTTTATAGTCATCTTCTTTATTTGAAATTGCATTCAGTGAATTGTGCTCGTTCCATTCCTGACTGGGAACCAACATTTTCAGGTTAGCCGTGGATTCACTTAGCTTGGGGAGTGACGGGAATACTTGCAAACGAGCCTAGAAGACTAGTTAGATAGTCAAGTTATAGTCATTCAATATTTGTACAAGTTTATATTTTCCTGTAAATGTAAAACTTGTGATCATTGTGAATTAAATTAATTATGTGAATGAGCATCTTTGTGATTATGATCTTCATGGCCGTAACAGCGTACTACCGCCGACACTGCGGCGTAGGCTGGCTTGGACACGTCTCGTATCCGTTTAAAAAAAAAACGGGTGCGGGTCGTGACAAGTTTTTGTGGTGGCCCATGCAGGTCTGTCTTCGCAAATCATGCGAACTCGTAATAGTACTTAAGTTTGTTGTACTATTACGAGCCTGCGACTAGGAAATGCTCATTCACGAATTAAGAATTAATTTAACTTAAGAGGATGGCTAGGACTAGGAGTCCCCTATACAAATTTATCGATGGGTAGTGTAGGCCATGGAATTTAGATAAGGAGTAATTAATTTTGATAGTTTGTTAGATCCCCATAGGTACACTACTACCTCTGGATAGGACGATATGGTCCAATGTGGATAGATTATTCAACTAGTGAGACCGGACTTCATAGAAGTAATGATCTAACCTTGATGAATGATGCAAATCCTTCTCTTTGCCTCTTAGATACCATTATCATATCTTGGTCGAATTGTCTATTTAGTTTCTATTTGCCCTGAGAGTTATTATTTTGTATAAATTCTGATTATTGTTATTCCCATATGAACCTCGAGTTGGTTTCGATTCAAGGTTTTTCCCTCCATGGGTTAAATACAACGAAATAGATACTAGAGTGTTCGTATTTCTTGTCTTCAGATATTTCCTCTATGTTCATCTTTTATTCTAAGGATTATGACTGATAGATACTTACACTTTATGTCATATTCAACTTATTTGGATCTAGAAGCTCAGGGATTTTTGCAGACATAGTTAAAGGAATATTAGTTAACGCATAATGGTAGGACAGCAGCGTACTGTCGCCATTTATTTGAATTATGGAGACTACGGACTCACTGCAGCCAGCAGCGCACTGGCAAGACACGACCCCTAGAGTTGGAATTAGTTTAAGGAAATATAGGTTATAGAATATTCCTAAAAACTATGGCTAGTGGTCCTCTTTGATCGTAGTTACCCTTGAGTCGGTGTTGGATAGAGTTAAGAAATGTTGACTTTGTATCATATTTGAGTTACAACACCAAGGGTTTTACCACAGCCCGATTTTACGGGCGAAGCATAGTCCTCGGTGAAATGACTTCAGACGTGATTACAAATTAAGGATATTATAGAGGATAGGACAGTGCCCTGTGTGTTCCATAAGGTCCGAAGCCAATATTGGTGGAAGTTTTGTAAGTTGGATAGCACGTCTCCCGATCTAGCATTCCGTGGTCCTGGTGATCTATTGACGAGGTAATTAACTGACACTAATAGTTTTACCTGGAATATGGAATTTAGAAGTTCATAACCCATTGGTTGACCAAGGTCTTATGGATAAGAAGGTAGTAGGATGACGGTATAAGCAAGAACACCGGGAAGGGTTTGATTCTCACAAAATTCGAACTACTTGTGCCTTCTTTCAAAAATCTCGCACAATTGTATTCGAATATCTTAACAAACAATACTGTTACAGCTTAGTTTTGCAAGCTCACTCTGTTCTCGAGCTTGATTCGAGACATATGTTTAGTGGGGACGCCTACCAACGTATTGTCTAATCAGAATCAGTGTATTATGGTCTGATCAACCATGATGCATTTGGTTCGCACTTTATTTAATTATCCTACGTGGATTGAGATGTAGATGTCTCTAGGGTCTCATCCACGACTGCTTTGACAATTCCTCTTGAATTACACATTCGCCTTTGAATCACGTAATTGTATTCGGTGACATCTCTCTTGAACTCTTTATTATTTTGTCTTTCACCGATTAGAAAGACGAAAGCTCGTAATCGGTAGATAGATACAGAGTATTCCCATGGCTATGATAGTTGTATATGCAAGTGTAGCTACCAACGGCCAGCTCTGTAACTAGAACCTTGCCTTGAGTTATTCGTCCTTCCTTCGACACTAAACCTACTATCTTGATCTTCTGGTCATTGGAGTCCAAGAATGATTAGGTTTTACCCTTAGTCGAAATGCCTACCTAGGAGACTACCTATTCTTTAGAGACCAAAGGTTGCGAGTCTCTAATTATTTGCTGGAAGCTTGCCTTAACTAGCTACCCTTAAGCCTTGAACCAACCCTTCCTCGACCGAAGCCCACAGTTAGACATGAGATGAGGGGACAATAGGGTAATCATTTACCGTGACACTCCTCCCGAAATTGGTTTCCAACAAATATTACTCTAGTTATGTAAATGTTTGATATTAAGACCTAACTAGTGTTGGAACACCACAGTCACTTGTTTAGCTAATACCATAGATTAAATACCCTGTCAAATTGTGATATACCAGTTGTCAACAACGACGCATGATCACTACAGCCCATACTACTAGAACCCTTATGACCATAGCCTGACCGGTTTAACACAATTAGAGTTTCACGACTCAGTGGTTAGAAATCTTTTTAGATGATGTGCCTTAGAGTTGGTTATCCTGTCGATAACCCTTGTATACAGTGGACGAGTAGGTCATTCTATTTTTCGATCGTGTGTCATTGAACCCTCTCGTTCTCCATTCATTGAGGAACGATCCTTGGCTTGGCTCAGATCTACCGTATCCTGTTACGCCGTGCCTTAATCTTTATTGACAAGAGTCGAGGTACAATAACGGACTTGAAATCCTTCTAACCTCAATATTCCTAGGACCATGTCCTATTTTAAGGTAGGTAGACTGTGAGCCTTCTAAAATTTTAGGGTATACAAAGATTACCGATTGATTAGGATAATGTTTCATTAGGTTGATAATTAGTACCCTTGGACTCCCACTTTTCATTTAGATCCTTTTGCGTCCCCGGCCGTGCCATTAGTAGTTGGAGCACGAGACTAGCTGTTACCTCCCAACAAACCTCACATGCAAGATCTAGACGAGTTCATCTTCATCTAGGTATATCATGTCCCACTCAAACCGATCCCCTTGTACTCTATTTTCATGGTACGACTTTCAGGACAAAGGACTAGGTATAACCCTTACCATAACACCAGTATGCTTCCCGACTTCTATTAGAAACTCAACCTTGACTCGAACCTTTCGACCCAATATTTGGTTGTGATCTACTCGAAGCCTACTACGCCCATGCTACTAGTGTGTCACCCAATTGAGACCTCATGTGCTACTTAAACACAAAGTCATTGAAGACACATTTTGAGCTTTAGGGACCTTGCTAACCAACTTGACTAGCAACTAGCTCAATCCCCTGGGTAGAGACCTATTCTAGGATACCCTAATCTAGTAAGAGTAGTTTTATCATTGGGATCTTGTCTAGTCCATATAGATTGAAACCCAATGTTCATCCAACCAACGACTAATGCCCAAATAGAGAACCCATTAAGGTCACAACCTGAATTTCTCAAATTTCGTTCTATTGTGAAACCTTGTTTAGAATTTCGGAAACAGAATTTCTGTATTGCACGGATTGCCAGCCCTCTAAGAGCGAAGGGTTCTTCGATGTAACAAGTGACTGTACTAGAGTTGCCCAATCTAGCGAATTAGACTAGAGGTTCATAAATACTCTTTCTACCTGTATTAATGTATATTCTCTACCGCTCTCTAAACTTCATAATTGCTCTTGATTGTTCTTCCTTATCTTCCTGTCCTCTCTATTGCAGATAGACGATGGTCATGCTTATTAGAATTTATCAATAAATTTTTGATACTGGTATAAATTTGTGCTTGTTAAAGTTTGGATTGCTTGACATGTAGGAGAGGATTATAGATACCATATTCCTAGATATTTGTTGGTAGGATTGTTAGCAAACAGTTAGAAGGTTTTAAGATTTTAGTTTGAGGAGTAGTGTGACCAAAGGTGGGTAGAAGTCCTCAAGGATTTATAGTTACAAACTGGCTAGGAGGAGGATATAAATTATTTTGGAGAAAATAAATTTGAGAAGATTGTGGTAATGGTGGATTTATTCCTTGACTTTTATTTTTAAATTTTAGGCATGGTTATGAGTTAGAATTTCGAGGACGAAATTATTTTAAGGTGGGTAGATTTGTAGCTCCCCTTCCCGAAATTTTTGAAATATTTATTTTACTTATTTATTTATTTGAATTAAATGGTGATTTTAGAGTTTTTATAAATAATTATTTAATTAATATTTTTACGGTAGATGATTATAGTCATAGTGAAGTTTTAGAGTACAAGGCGACTAGGACTCGTGGCACGGATAGTGCATTGGCGTGCTTTGACTAGTGTGTTAGCCCTGATAGGGAAGGCCGAGCCATAGTGATGTCCTAACTAGGAAAACCAAGCCAAGTTGCGACTTAACGCTTACCGAAGATTATTTAGTTATTAATTATATTATTGAAGTTAGGAAAACTGATTATACCATTTTAGCCCGGACTGGACCCGAACTGAGCCCAATCCCTTGTAGCCATGCAGTACGTCCAATGACATTCGTGTTGATACATTTTTGGTATGAGGGTGTCATATTTCGTTACAATGGTTTAATGAATATTTCCTAAGTATTCGTAATTTGAATATTATAAATATTATTATTAGTGTGATCTAGTGACCATTGTATAAAGTAGGTCCATGTATATTTAATGAGATTATTAGATTGTACAAAATAGTATATATATACACCATTATGGATTATTGAATTACGTTATTTTATTATTATTGATATTATTATTATTTTTACTATCAATATAATTGAGGTTATTAATATATAACATTATTTTATTGTGGCTGGTTAAATTATTTTGGCAAATAAATGTTATACATATATGCCTAATTATATAAATAGGCTCTACATAGGAATATATATGCTATTGGATTTTAATTAGAATTTTATAGAGTATACTATATTAATGTATATATATATATATATATATATATATATATATATATACGACTATATATAGATAGATATGAATATATATGAATATATATGCATATATGTATATAGTGTATATTATACATAGTGTATTTTATGGAGTATATATATATATATATATATGAATATATATAGATAGATATGAATATATATATGGAAACGTATATGTGTATAATTGTAGATATATAAATGTATGTGTGCGTGTATATATATATATATATATATATATATATATATATATATATATATATATATATATATATACGTATACAAATACGTGTATGTGTATAACTATATATATATAATAACTCTTCCCCATAGGCCGGCCAACAAGGCTTAAGCCCAACAACCAGGCCCACGTGACTAAACTTCCCCCCCCATCTGCTAAAACAGCAGAACACAACACCTAAGGACCAACCCGAGCCCAGCTTGGGCATCCCGAGCGGAAAACCGCCTCCCTGTAGTCATATAATCGAGAGACGTAAGATCGACAGAAACCCTAATAAAAATAGCCCCGCCTCCGCGCGACCTTCCACAGTCACCTGGCACGCCGGACGACGCCGGACGACGCCGGAGCGCCGCCCCAGGGCCGGTCGAACACTGTCCGCGCGAGCGTGACACAGCGCAACAACAACAACAGCAATGCAGCGTCAGCCCAAGTTCCCGACGAGAATTTTCGTCCCTCAGTGGATCGTTCGTCGATCCGATTGATCAGGTTTGTTCCCGATCTATACAACTTGTATCCCCTTCAAATACTTCCGATTCATACGTACTAGGTAGACCGGTATATCGACCCAAAGTTGATCGAAATCCTGTCAAAACAGGATGTATATGACAGCCCCGACACCCAGTTTAGAAGCCGATTTTTGGATAACAGATTGTCGAACATAAAAATCTAAGTGAAGACAATCCTAGACAACATATAGGGCTTTGATTCCCTTTTTGTAGAATTGGATTTCGTCGACTCTGCGTCGAGAAATCAAATCCCGAAGTTTGCCGAAAACCTGTTTTAAAAATTGGAAAATTGCTCCACACGACGTGCGTCACGCCAATCCGGACGACGTGGTCGCGAACCGAAAGCATCGAAAGCTGCATAACGGCTTCGTGGTCGTGTGGGCTTTGGCGGAATTTGAATTGGTCGTGTGTGCACGACAAATTTGATGCGTATCCGTCGAAATTCACCGTATCGTGTACGTTGCAAATTCTCCAATTACTTTATGCACGCTCGTCAGATCGAGACGAAACTTACGCCAACAGGACCGTATCGTTTTTTTGGTCCTGCATGCCAAGTTTGGTCCAATTTTGAGACCGTTGATAAAATCACCGTTTTGCGGGCCCCACGGTCCCACTCCACGGGCAATTTTGTGCACGGCCCGCCGAAATCCAACTTTGGACATACGGTTGGATTCGTATCGAAAAACTGGATCCGTAGACATGTAGTTTGACGACTTTAGAGACCGTTGACTCTGGCACGCTTTTCGGTGCAAAGCGGGTCCACCGGCGAACATCGTTTTGGCCCAAAATTACCATTTTGCCCCTGTGTCCAGAATTGGACTTAAGGACAGGCAATCCTAGCTAATTTGACTATTCTGAGATCATTGGTATTGTCTATTTCAGCATCCGGGGACTGTTGTACGGGTTTTGACTATAGTAGCACATTGAGTAGTTCAGATTGTCGGTTTCACCAGCAAAGGACCAAAGGCGAGTACAGTTTATTGTTTGCATTTCGATATTGATCTTTACTATATTTCATTGATTAGTCATTGGTTATATGATTATTTTCTATTATAAATTGTTGAGTCGGAAATGAGAAGTACCAAGGATGTGTGATCTGACCTTAGACCGTGTAGACCGTGTAGACCGTGTTGTATTTATTTCTTGTAGACCGTGTAGACAGTGTTTTATTTACTTCTTGTAGACAGTGTATTCAGTGTTTTATTTATTGCAAAGTAGACAGTGTAGATCGTGATTATCATTTTTACTGCATTTAAACTGTGTAGATCGTGAATACTATTTTGTAGACAATATTTCTTTATTTGTAATATATTCTGTAGACCGTGTAACTGTAGACCGTGTAACTGTAGACTGTGTAACTGTAGACCGTGTAACTTTAGACCGTGTAGACCGTGTCGCATAATTGTCCCGAGACCGATCACATGTCAACGGTACTTCTAATGGTGGAAAAATATATTGGTCTATTTATTACTATTGATTTTTCTTACGGCTTTACTGTTTATTTTCAAACCCATAATTGATGTCTAACCTTTGTTTTATAGTCATCTTCTTTATTTGAAATTGCATTCAGTGAATTGTGCTCGTTCCATTCCTGACTGGGAACCAATATTTTCAGGTTAGCCGTGGATTCACTTAGCTTGGGGAGTGACGGGAATACTTGCAGACGAGCCTAGAAGACTAGTTAGATAGTCAAGTTATAGTCATTCAATATTTGTACAAGTTTATATGTTCCTGCAAATGTAAAACTTGTGATCATTGTAAATTAAATTAATTATGTGAATGAGCATCTTTGTGATTATGATCTTCATGGCCGTGACAGCGTACTACCGCCGACACTGCGGCGTAGGCTGGCTTGGACACGTCTCGTATCCGTTTAAAAAAAAATGGGTGCGGGTCGTGACAATGGTAAGAGATGCTGCTGAGCTGACAAGTAACGAACGCTGGGATTCTCTTTTATCATGATCTTGGAGAGTTATCAACATGACTGGGTAAATGACACATGGTATGCGTTTAATGTTGATTGGATGAACCTGAGTAGATTCTGATCCTATCCTCGAAGTTGGATTTTGTCCTTATCTTAGAGGGCCATTGGTTTAAGCAAATCGATTGGATATGACCCTCATCCATAGGAACAAACTCTGCCCTTATCCTTGGAAATATTGGTTTAAACAGACCGATATGATATTGCTCTTATCAACAGAATCAAATATGTTCTTATCTTAAGAGCGGGGGTTTAAACGAAACCGATTGGGTAATATCTTAAAAGATATAGATACCAGACTTGTCCATATGGAACATTGCCACCTCATAGGGCTGCGCATTTATATGAGTTGCGCTTCTGGTGAGGCTTCGATGTCACTGTGCTTCTGGGCGACGAGGAGACTGTGTTACGACTACAATTGAGTCACTGTGCTTTTGGGCGACGAGGAGACTGTGTTTCGAAGACAACGGAGTTACTGCACTTTTGGGCGACAAGTAGACTGTGTTTCAAAGACGACGGAGTCACTGTACTTTGGAACGACGAGTAGACTATGTTTCGAAGAAGACAGAGTCACTAGACTTTGGAGCAACGAGTAGACTGTGTTTCAAAAATGATGGGGTCACTGCGCTTTGGAGCGACAAGAAGACTCATGCTTGAGGCAACCAAGTGTCAACCGAAGGAGCCATTTGAACGGGCTGCGCTTCCAGGTGGCATGGAAGGAGCTGCACCTCTGGGTTGAATCAAAGGAGCTACGCTTCTGAGTCAAATGGAAGTGACCGTGCTTCTGAGTCGAGCTGAAGTGGCTGCACTTCTAAGTCGAACTAAAGTGGCTGCGCTTCTAAGTTAAACTGAAGTGGTTATATTTCTGAATCAAAGTAGCTAGTCTTTGTCAAAGTCATAAGAGCAATTTAATAACAGCTCTTTTAGCGAATGAGTCAGTCATCCTCTTCTTTAATTATCGTCATCATTTGGGGAATTGAAGAAGCTTATGGCCTAGGATTCAGTCAACTGAATCTATTAAATAAGATTTATTATGCTGAGTCTTAGGTTCATCCCATTAATTTGGGAGTCTTTGACCGACGGCTATGTGGCTTGTCGGTTGGATCGCACTCAGCCTATATAAAGGAAAACTTTTCTGAAGGGTTACATCTATTGTCTCTTAGCATTTCCACCGTCATGCTCGAACCTAACATGGCTTCAAACCGCCGTTGGCCTTACACAAATCAACTGTTGGTTGTGGATCTCTTCGTTCAAATAAGCTATGTCCTTGTAGAAGAACTGCTACTGGATCTTGAGATGCACTTGTTTGGCATAAGAAGTTATAACCCGAACAACACCTTAGAGGTCTTCGAGATCCAAGCTTCCATGTTTGAATTGATTTCCAATCTAAAGAGCCACAGGTTGTGCTCTGTCCTGCTCAAGAGTCACAATAGTATGGCGAGCAGGAGCTATATTCTGGCTCATGCCAATGGCTGCTTCATTAGCCATATTGGAGTTCCTCTGCATCTGGCTAGGAAGCGGCTTGCTCTGACGAGGAAGTGACTCGCTCTGACGTGCTGTGCGTCTGAGGGGCTGCACACTTTCTGAAGATGGCCCACTTATAGAATTTAGGTGTTTTAGTCTTTATATGTAATCATGAAGAATCTGTAATAGATCTTTTGTAAATATAATTTTAATAAAGAACTTTTTATGCACCATCTCTGTGTGTTGTGACTTTTTATCATTGTCTTCGCTTTTGGATACCTTCACTTTTGTGAAGTTTATGGGCAATGACTTTTTATCACATGCAGATTTGTCACGGCTGCACTTTTTCATGCTTCTACAAGACCTCCTTTAAAGTGTTTTGAACTTGAGTCAAGCTCGAAATACTTTGAACATAAGCATAACACGTGTCCTTTACAAACGAATGCCCAGCACGCTTGCTGACAGGCTGTTGTCACGCTTAGCCTTCCGTATTAAATGCCTTGAGCCATAGTTTCATTAAAAGTTTGGTCACAACTCCTCGTTTCTAGGAAAGAGTCATCATGATCTCAACTCTTAATTCCCACGTCGTTCGAAGAGTCTCTTCGAGCACGAAGCATTTTTGTCTTCTTTTGCTTACATGGTCGCACCCTATAAGTAGGGGTTAATTAGAGAGAAAAAAGCTTTCTTTTTTTCCCTTACAACATAAGCTTTTTGTCAGAGCTTTCTTCTTCCTTCGAACCCTAGCTTTCCCGCCATAACTCCCAAGAAATTCAGAAGCATAAACGCTCCTACGGCGAGCTCCAAGAAGGCCAGTGGGGCAGCAGCTATCCCTAGATCGACTGGGGGAACTGCGATGGATGCGAGACAGACTACGGTGTCGTCAGCAAGACAAGCTGGAGAGGCCTCGACGAGCATTCGACATGCCAAAGGGAAGCAATTTGTCTCAGAAGCCATCATCGTTGAGCAAGCTCCTGTCGCAGTAAGTGTTCGATCGTCATTGACATAATTGGTTTACTAATGTATATGAGCGTCGACTCTTAAGAGTGTCATCTTGAATATATGCTAATGCTCTTTCTCGCCGATGCGCATGGGCCCTATTCTTCGGAGTGGCGTTCCGAAGATGTGCTAAAGCTTTATCA
This sequence comes from Iris pallida, assembly GCA_029216955.1. Taxonomy (NCBI): domain Eukaryota; kingdom Viridiplantae; phylum Streptophyta; class Magnoliopsida; order Asparagales; family Iridaceae; genus Iris; species Iris pallida. Next base: position 10,107,044 of record JANAVB010003400.1, on the reverse strand, counting down.
ACCGATGCGCATAGTCATTACTTTTTACAAAGTAGCGACTGTAGATGTGCTGAGGCTTTCTGTAGGCACACAGCCAGTATCCACACGCAGCTCTTTTCACAGGGTACCTGTGCGGATGCTTGTTGGCTAACGCGTGGTACGACTTTGGTAGTGCCTGTATGGATACTTGCACAATGACTGTGCGGATGCTCACTTTTTTATGGAACATTGCTTTTGTTTTATGTTTTTATAGAAAATATTTTGCGTGTTTCTGACATACTTTGGTTATGTGCAGTTCCTGTGTTTACGTCTCTCTTTGGGGATATCCTTCTGAAATCGACGGATTGTGGCCTGGGCATAGACATCGATGAGGCGTTCACTAATCCTGCGATGCAGCTGATTGCCTAAGGTCAACAGAAAGGGCGACTAGTACTGATATGAAATCAACATCCCGTATACTTTCATCGTATGATGGATCGATGCAAGTTGTCTCTCCCCTCTGAGGTCGTTAAGATGCTGAAACCTTTGTTCCTTTTTGGTGATCAGCTGGTTCTGAAAAAGACCAAGTTTCTGGAGATAAACGAACACTGGTACTTCAAAAATGATGATCTTTCTCTGTACGTTCCATCAGTTAACCGACACCTCTGCTTTTAATTTTCTTCTGCTTTGTTGAGAAGCGCCTCCTAAAGTGGGACCTGACCCCGAAGTAAGAGGGTTTAATGACCGGTCACATCCAAGTGGATGGATATTCTAACCAGAGGGATTCTTTCAAGAGTGCACCTGATGGTCCATCATATACGCAAAGTGTGTTACTCCCCGGTCGTCTGCTCAGACCACGGAGGTGCACCCGTTCCGGGCCTCTCTTTTTGCTACTAGGCTTTTGGCTACGGGCTATACTTACCCGAAGGAGGTTTTTCATGTCGAAGGTTGGATCCATCCTCGGAAAGAATGGTGTGAACTAACCCAATGGGTATTGGGTAGGTTCAAGAAGGACTTGCAAGGTTCAGGCTTGCGTCGTGCCATTAGTCTACCGAGCATGGTATAGATATCAATCGGCCTCTGTTTATAGCCTTTTTGGACTATTTAGGCACCATACTGGGACTTTCTTTACCCCTCATAGAGAGATGGGATTAGCCCTCCATGAGATGTACGCCATCTCGAAGCTGCCGTGAGGGGACGAGCCATATGAGGAATATACCCCTCGTAAGGAGGAGTTTTTGGTGTTGGAGAACAAATATCCCGAGATGATGGTTGTGTATAAAGAATTGCTTTGCCACTATCAAGTATGCATGTGCCAGGGTGGGACGAAGGCTCCGCCAACATCAAGGCCTAGGTGGATTACATATTCACAAAGCATCCGTCGACGCCGGAGATGGTTCATTTCATCGCACGCTGGGCATATACTGCTGACGAAGTAGACGATCTGATGGCTGAAGTGGGGGTATCTGCTCCCTCGGTAGATGCCGAGGGAAAGCCCACTTCTATAGTTCATAACTACTTTTTTCAGAATATGATTGTTTTAAGTCCTAAGGAAACATTAGCCGCCTTTTTGATGATATGGCTGCGGAAAGCCGTAGTTCCAGGAGGTTCTGGGCCCGCGGGATGGATTGGTCGGGAACTTATTCTGCCAGCTGTGAGGCTGGCCTTTTGGCATTACTTGGCTCTACTGTCGGCTATGGTATGTGACATCTTGCGAGGTCTGCAGGAGTTCTCCAAGAGGATAATAGAGTGTCACAGGGGAAACGAGGAATTCTCTTGGGTTGGACTCCCTTACCATTACTTGATGGATAGGTTGGCATTATACTGTCCTGTTTTGATAGCCCCCAGCACTCTTAATGGTTACGAGGAAGGGGATACGATAGTGCGTAACTATCATCACGCAAAATAGCTCCATCAGGATGTCCCCATCTGTAGGTGGATGTTGGGCCATTTAGACGGCTATACTTTCAACAAGGTCTCGCCTACGTACAAGGGTTACCTCGCGGATAATGAGTTGGTGGATAACGATTTAACTTTCGGTGCCTTTCACTGTTTGTTGTCCATATGTCCTTTACATTTGGTGTATCGAAACCAAAATCGAGTGTACCTAGAGCCTTATTTATCGAGCTGATTCGTACGCAAGTTTTCTAGAGCCTTATTTATCGAGCTGATTCGTACGCCAGTTTTGCTATAGCCAGACTCTGATGGGTAATCCGAGCTCCTGCCTTGGTTATGAAGGAAGTCTACTGGACGGCACCCAAGCATGGTGTTATTATAATATCGGTGGTACCGGAGCGAAATTTATGACCCCCTCGATGCATGAGAAGACTCATATCTTGTATTCCGCTGTGAAGTTCTACTGCATCGGGAACAACTTCTCACCGGGGTACGATTGAAAGCGAAGCTTGCTCGAGGGGATGAAGTTTGAGACCCCTTAATCGGCCTCCAAGCATCTTTAGGGGCTTGCATCATAGGAGAGTAGATCCACAGATAGCTCCAGCTCATCACGGAAGGGAAGAGAGAAGGAAGTACTCCTGCGTAACCTACGAAAGCGTCAAGTTTCTTCAGGGGTGAGCCCTCCTCCTGTTAAGAGAACAAGAACAGTTGTGCCTCTACGGTGCGGACCCTCCCGACAGTCTTTATTGGAACAGAGTGCCCCACTCGTTGAATCTCTTTCACAGGTAAACCTTAGTGTCTTCTTTTTGGGGTTTCATTTCGTACTTTCTGTTTATCACTGATTTGCTTGTGTAGGCAGGGCCCACATGGTTAGAGAGACTTAGGGAACTTCCTGAGGAACCTGCCCCAGAGGTGTCTCGAGTCGTAGGGACTAAGGGAGAGGCTGCAGCTGATGAAACTACTGACTCGGAAGGTGACTCTCTTCCCGCTCCCTTTGAGTATGAGATTCGGGGTTCTTCAAAGCCACTGGCTTCGCCCGAGCAAGTAACTTTCATGGGGCGATCAAGGACGAGCCCGTAGAAATTGCTGGGGTCGGCCTGGCAGCTGAGGGTGGGACTCCCGAGTATGTACCCATGACGGGCCAGATGGACGTGGATGCTGAGGATATTACCCATAATTCTTCTACCGTACCTTCTCTCCATGTCGAGAGAAGGGTTAAGGATAATTCCAATACGCCGGAAGACGAGGTAGATCATACGGCCGAGGAGCTACCTTCGACGAATTTTAGGGATTCATATCAGCGACTGGTCGAAGATCCCCTAGAAGGGTTGACGGTGAAGGCTGTCAAAGCATTGGCCTGCTGAGCTGTTGAGGGTCCTACAAGAGTGACTGTCGAACAATTGGCTGACGATGTCATTCTAAAAGTGGTCGAGGAGGCGATTGAGGAGTTGGCTGATATGGTCCTCGAAGAGATAACCGAGGAGACCAATGTAAAACAAGTCGACGTGACTGTTGGCGAGCAGATAACTGAGGTTCCAACTGAGATGGCAACTGAGATGATAGTCAATGGTGCTGCTGATGACCCTATCGACGTAACCACCAGAGTCCAGCCAAGGAGACTGTGGACGAATCGGCCAAAAATATTGCTGACGAGATGGTTGCTAAAGCGTAGGTCAAAAAGACTGCTGAGGAGTTGGTCACACTGACCGTTGAGAAGACGGTCGCTGAGGTTGCTCATGCTCCAGTTTATATAGCTTCGGTGGCGGAGATGGTTTAGGAACCAGCGAGGGACCCTGCTGAATAGCCGATTATATATCAGACAATGTTGGCTCGTGCCGTCCCTACGCCGTCAATGGTCTCCGCTCCAATCATGGCTCCACCCGCTCCGGCTTCAAAACCTAGACACGTGTTGGCTGCCACTGCTGCCCCGGGACCTTCTATTACGGCATCTCCGGTGACCCCAATGAGTTTAGCTGATAATGCATACTATACCAACCTCATTCTGGGCACAACTCGTCATACTTTGATGCGCGGCATAGAGGGTGTCTTGCAGAAAAACTAATCGCTTAGACGGTCTCAGTCTATAGTGGAGGCCCAATTGGTGGCCTTGTGCGACTATCTAGAGTGTGAAACGAAGGCAGACGCGATGGAGGATCTTCTAGCAGAATTGGAAGCCATCGCCTCAAAGCTTCACAATCTTGAGCGCGGAATTTCAACTTTGGCTGCTGTAGAGCTAGAGAAAATGGCCTCTGAAGTTTCCCAGCACGAGCAGAAATGTCAGGCCCTGACTGTCAGACTTGCCGAGGTTGTGGCCAAATTGTGACCGACGCTGAAAAGGCTCAGGACTGCCGTCCTACGGCCTCGGAAGAACAGTGTGAGGACCTCCGGGAGCAGATCCATAAGTTAGAGGACACTTTGGCTCTTGCCGAGAGTGAGTTGGAGAAGTCGAATGGCCAACAAGTGGTCCTTCGCCAACGTTCTGAGACCCTGGCTCGGGAGAAGAAAAGTGTTGGCGTTCATTTGGCGGAGCTGTCCCTTGCATGCCAAAACCTATCTCTGCTTGAGGATGAAGCCGCTCGACGTCAGGAAGAGGTAACGAAGAGAGTTGTGGGGTCGTTGCCTTCAGACTCTAGAAGAGTTCGGCGAGTTCATAGAAGAAGTGACGACGACCGTTCCAGAAGTTTCCTTAGAACTTGCAGGTTCCTGTAAGCATATCGCGGTAGGGAGAATCTTGCTTTGAGCAATGATGATTCTTGTCACTCATGTTTCTCGTTATACATATTTTTCAGGATACGTATACGAATTTCTGACAATTGTCAGGTGGCCCGTATTTTGACTTATCTTGCTTAGCTTAGCCTTAGTTTAATCTTGACTTGATTTGGTTCAACTTGGTTCAACATGACTTGGCTTTGTCTTGGCACTCTTAATTTGGTCTTGGTTTATCTTGGATCATCTTGGTTTATTTTGGTTTGAGATGAGAGGGGTTGCTATATAAGTCAACTATCCTCTCTCTTCCGCCTCCATAACTCTTTCATTTACTACTTCTTCTCCATTACTCCTTCCACCCACCAAAGAAATCTTAGGCAAGTGCAATCTTGCTTCATGATGGATCTCCCATTTTATTTTTCCATTCTCTTCTCCTGTTGATTCTAAGCCTCTTTAGAACTTGGCATTTTCGGTTTTGATGGATGGATTTTTGTAGATCTAAGTTTTGATCTTTTTTTTGTTTTTCTTGGTTTTGATCAATTAAAGCTTGGTATTTCCTAAAACCAGTCGTCCCAGGCTGTAGGAAATTTAGTTCTATGCAGTTTAGACCCTTGGAAGTCTCAATTCAGACTTGTTTTGAGCAAGTTATGGTATTTTAAAGTTTTCGGGTTCCATGGATTCTTCTTTGCAGTTTGGAGAAGAAGAACAGGCCCTGACGCAACCCGACCTCACGCAGCTCAGTCTGGGGCAACCTAGCCCAGGTGCCCTTTGTCCCTGGCACAACCAAGCCCAGGCGCCGTTTGGCCCTGTCACAACCTAGCCCAGCACCCCCTTGAGCCCTAGCATAACCTGACCTGGCGCACCCCAGTCACGCGTAACCTGACTTGGCGTACCCCAGTTAGGCGCAACCTGACGTGGCATACCCAAGTCAGGCACAACCTGACGTGGCGCACCCCAGTAAGGCGCAACCTGACCTGGCGCACACCAGTCAGGAGCAACCTGACGTGGCGCACCCCAGTAAGGCGTAACCTGACCTGGCGCACCCCAGTCAGGTGTAACCTGACCTGGCGTACCCCTGTCAGGCGCAACCTAACTTAGGCGCACCCTGTCCCCCTTGGCGCCACTTGTCATTTCCCTGGCGCCACTTGACCAGTGCCACTTGTTTCCATAATACTTCTTGCCCCTTGCCCCTATGCATGTTCTCCTAGTTCTAGTTGTATTTGCATGTGATCTTGTATGTGACTTTTACTTGACCTATCTTGTGACGACCCGAATCAATAACTTGTTGAGCATAACATGACTTGCCAGTATTGATCATGACATGAATACGACTTGACATAAATGTTTGCCATTAAAAATCAAAGACAGGTATTACATGAACACTGAAATTGATTGCAAACTCGTTTGTACAAAAAAAAAGCTTAGAAAGAAATCCTAGGAAACAATCTAAGTACAATTGTTTAGTTTTTGATTCTGGGGGGTGACAGTAGAGGCGCGGGAAAGTGTTATCAACTCTGCCTTACTCCTTGGACTATCTGACACAGTCCTTAGCTCTTGAAGAAATTACTTTTCGAAGGTTGCCAGCCTTTTTGTAGGGGTGTGGCACCCTGCTATTTATAGTGGTATGTATATTGAGCCGCGTAGATGGCCTGTGGCCACGTGACTAATTAGCATGTGAAGACCCGCTCTTTGGCCGCCATCTGTCGATTTGTTAGGATTTTGTTGCAGTAAATCTGGGTAGTTAAGACTTGGTCAGCCTGCCACGCGTCCTATCACAGGATATAAATCATTTTGAGTCGCATGAGTCTATCAGTTTTCGACCATGTGGGGCCGCATGAGACTCATGCGGCTTAAGTCGTAAACTTCCTTAACATATAGCTTAAGGACTTTTAAGCCGCATAGATTCTGTATTTTGGCCGCATAAAGCTCATGCGGCTTGGGTCACAGTCACCCTTGGCCGCATGAAGTTTGGAGACTTTGGGGCCACATATGTTTGAGCCGCATAAGGTTCATGCGGCTTAAGTAACACTCCTTCTGGCCGCATAAAAGCATATGAATCCTGCTTTTGGTGACGTCTCACGTCTTATCTTTTTGTCAAAGATTCAGAGCTATCAGTTTTGACAGAACTTGTCAGCCTTATCAGACGAACTGATACTCTTGGCCGCATATCTTTCTTCTGCAGCTGGTTGTCGACGGGCCGCACAAGGCATTGAATCTGTCATGCGGCCCTCCTTTATGCGTACCTGTTTGGCCCAAAGTACATATATGGCAAATTGTGATCTGCATGAACCCCATATTTTCCATGCTTCTGTTTGGGTTATATACTAAAAGCATCACTTTTGTAGTAACTTTATTTCCTTAAATTTTGAATGAGAATCATATGGGCAAATGTTTACATATTGTATTTGTTGCAAGTGTTAATACAAATGTCTGATATTCTATATTGTAGATAATATGGTGTGTGGTGTCACACAGAAGATCATATTATCAGTTCCCTATGGAGTATATAAATAGGTCACAACCTAGATGGACTTGGACAATCTATTGGAAATGTTGCAGTGTAATCTAGTATTAGTCTATCTTGACTATAGGCTTACACTAGTACACTTTGTGTGTATTGAACATGACCACTTCAGGTTGTCCTCTTTGTCCTGACTACATAAGAGAATAAACACCTCTATTATTATGGATGCTTGTGCTCCGGATATAATAACGGACATGTATATGCAGTGTGCATTACTTTGACTCACAAATGAGTGAGATTCATTATGGATCAACAACCTCTATAAATTGGGTAATAACATTGTTTGTATGATGGGCTGTTAATTATAAATGGAATCCATGTCCCGATACATCGGGTTGATGATGTCCCCTTAAGGAGCTCATAAGGATTGTCATGTAAACCCTACAGGTGGATTATATCCGACATGACAAATAAAGTTGAGCGGTACTTCTTAAGGATAAAAGATGTCGAATCAATATAGTTGTCAGTAACTTAATTTGATCGACGGACATACGATATCTTAACATGGGGAGCCAAACGAGCATATAATAAAAAGAGCCCACAAACATAATTTGGGATTATGGAGGTAGTGCAACAATAGCTCATTAGTGGACCGAGCTATTGTTAATGGGCCTGGATTGTGTGTTCGGGCAGAACACGGAATATCCAGATCCGTTAGGAGGCCTAACCCTAATTTCTTCTCATGGTCCTTGCCGTAGCCTATATATATCCTCTATTCTCTGGCCGCCAGATTACTGATCAGAAATCTGAAACTTTCTCTAAATTCGGGATTCACGTAAGGAGAGAAAGAGAGGGCTGCAAAGGAGAAGAAAAGGTTGGGAGATCGTCGCCCACACGACGTCCAACTCGAGGAAGGAATACGTACAGAAGATCTTGGGGTCGTCCGCTCGAGATTGCCAATAATTACTTGTTTCCTTTCCGCCGCAGGTATAATTCGTGAACCCTAGTTTCCGCCTATAAAGGGTTAGAACACATATTAGATCTGTTTAACTTTCTATCGATCAATACGCACACCAAAGGGAAGGTCCTGGGAATCCCCAGTTCCATCAATTGGTATCAGAGCCACTTTGGATCTACGTATTGATTGATACGTCCATGATGTCCAATAAAACCTACACTGTGTAATAGTCGGTAGATGTAGATCTGTTCTAACTCAGTTTTGCAGGCATCTTAGATCCAACTATTATGGTCCAATGCATGTTTTTGATTGTGTTGTTTAAACCACGGACATGTCGTGGATGTTGTTGTTGCCGCGGATGTAATTAAAATCACGAGGGTTGATCGTGCTTATTATTTTAATTTTTCAATCTAGATTATGTGTGAACTCCTTCGGGAGGCATAGGATTGATGTAATTTTAATTATTTTTGATCAATCGTGATGGCGGTGGTGGCTATTTCTGACGCTGGACGAGATGCTAGTTTTAAGCAGTCCCGAGGCAGACAGATGATTTTCGGGGTCACCGGTCTTCTCAATGCTGACATCCATTTGTTTTTTTGTCTTTCGCTTTTCGAGAGACTCTTTTATAGCAGAAGAAAGAAAAACCTTTCCATTTTATATATAAAAATTTTGGCTTTGTTTCTCTTCTTATTTTTTTGTTATGTACTTTCTTGTACAAGAGTGAAAATTCCCTCAAAGGTAGTACGACATGAGGGGACAGAGATAACTCCGCTGGAGATAGGGTATTTTACTCAGAGATAATATGAACATGGTAAACACAAAATTTTTGGTGGTAGGATCTTCCTTACTCAGAGGTAATATGGACATGGCAAGGATAGACTCTACGGGTGTATAGAACGATTCAGAGGTAGTATGGACGTAAAAGGTTCTATAGATAATTATGACAATCATAGGGTATTGTCATGGAAGAGATCTCTACTCAAAGGTAATATGGACATGGTAGGCACAATCTTCAACGGGGTGTAGAATAATAATTCAGAGGTAGTGTGGACGTAAAATATTTTATAGATAGCTATGATAACACAAGGTTATCATGGAAGAAATGACTACTCAGAGGTAATATGGACGTGGTAGACGTGAACCTCGTTAGGGTGTAGAACAACAATTCAGAGGTAGTATAGACGTGAAATGTTTTCTCTACTCGGGGAATATGAATGAGGGGAATTTGTTAATATAATTCATGAACATCCGTGGGGGATGCAAAAATATATGCCGGTTTGGACCTCAGACTTAGTATTTCTTCAGAAACTTGCCATTTATTGGCATCATTAGTAAGTCGCTATTGGGTTTGGCCTGTTGGTAGGCCCCATTGGAGTAGACCTTCTCTATGACGAACGGTCCTTCCCACTTGGGCTTGAACTTCCCAGCTGTCTTGTGAGTCATCACCATCGGTCCTCGAACTGATAAGACGAGATCACCCACTTGGAATGTTCTTTCTTGGACCTTTTTGGTGAAGGCCCCAGAAATTTAAGCTTTATAAAGCTCGATCCGTTGTCGAGCTAGCAGATGCTTTTCGTCCAATGCCTCTAACTCTTGTAGCTACCGGTGTTGATTATCTTCGTCAGTCAGCTGGTTGGTGACGACAACCCATAAAGACGGGATCTGGATCTCCAGAGGGAGCACCGCCTCGCTCCCATAGACAAGAGGAAATGGTGTGTTGCCTGTGGGTATCCAAACTGTCATACGGTAAGCCCAGAGGCATTCGCCCAGCTTCTTATTCCAGTCGTGCTTATTAGAAAGTACGACTTTCTTGAGCAGTTTGACAATAGTCTTGTTGAATGCTTTAGCGAGTCCATTTGCTGCAGGATTGTAAGCCGTCGATGCCATATTCTGTATCCGATTCTTATCACAGAATTGATGGAATGCGTGGCTCACGAACTGAGGGCCATTGTCGTGGATAATCCTTCTGGGAACTTCGAAGCGGTATATGACGTGATGCTTAACAAAGTTAATCACGTTCAAGGTTTTTACCTTAGCTAGAGGTACTACTTCCGCCCACTTATAAAAGTAGTTGGTGATGGCGAGGATGAACCGGTGTCCTTTAGAGGACGGTGGGCTAATCGGCCCAATGATATCCATTCCCCTTGCTTCAAATGGCCAGCGGCCGTCGTAGGGTATGGAAACTTAGAAAGTTGGTAGATGAAGTCAGCATGCAACTGACATACCCGGTACTACTTTGCATAATCAACGGCATCTGCCATCATAGTGGGCCAGTAGTAGCCTATGTGACGCAGTCGGCCATGCAACTTAGGACCAGGCTGATGGGCTCCGCAGGTGCCATCGTGCGCCTCTCGGATTGCCTCTTGTGCCTCTGTCTTGGATAAACATCGCTGGAGAAGCCCGTCATATGAGTAGCCATGTCGTATAAGAACCGGAGCGAGTGTCTCTTGACAGAAGTAGTTTCCTTCGTGTCTTCGGGTAGGATTCCATAGACTGCGTAGTCTATGAACGGGATTCGCCAGTCCTAAATGTCCACATTAGTGTCTATTTGTATTGAGTAACTAAGACACGTATGTAGGTTTTTTTTGGGCAAACTAGCTCTCGACCCATCACCGTGACGGTATATTGGGTTCTGGCAGGACCTGCCAGAGAAGAGGTAAGGCCAGCGAGGGTGTTGGCCTCCAAGTTTTGTAACCGAGGTACATGTTCTATAAAGAATCTTGTGAAGGTAGAAATGATATCGATTGCTTCCTGGTGGTAAGGAACTAGATATTTGTGTCAGACCTCGTATTGTCCTTGAACCTGGTTGATAATCAGTTTCAAGTCGCCATAGGCCTCGATGCAGTCAAGCCCCAACTGTTTAGCGAGCTGGAGCCTGATGATGAGAGCATTATACTCAGCAACATTATTGGTGCATAACTCCATGAGAGAATATGCACGGTGGATGACTTGGCTGTCGGAAGTGATGAGAAAGACTACAACCCTTGCGATGATCTCACCCTTCAGTGTTGTTCTTAAAGCGTCGTCAAAGAACATGCGCCAAACAGAGTTATCTGAGATGGCATTGGACTCTAGGACTTCATCAGGAATGTCGTCATAGAGCTTTGATGTCTCTGGCATAGGGTGTGCCGCCAAGAAGTCGACCAATGCTTGGCCATTGACTACCTTTTGTGGGATGAACACCATGTCATAAGGAGTCAAGAGTATCGCCCGTATGGCTAATTGCGAGTTTAAAGCCCATGGCTTAGTCATGAGGACTCTGAGGGGGTTGACCCGGGAGATGACGTGGATTGTCTTTCCGGCCATATAATGGCGTGTCTTCTGGATGGCAAAAAGCAGAGCAAAATACTCCTTCTCCACAGGATTATACCGATGCTCGGCTCGAATCATGGTCCTGCTGAGATAGTAGATTGCCTGCTCATGGCCTTCGTTGCTTCTTTGGGCTAGCAAAGCACCGAGAGAATGGTCCATAGCTCGGATATATAGCAGGTAGGGCGTCCCCACGACCGGTGCTACCAGTACTGGAGGACTAGTGAGGTACTTTTTGATGTCATCGAACGCGCGCTGGCTTCCTTGGTCCATACATAAGAAACCCCCTTCTTCATCAGCTTGGTGAAGGGTTTACATCGACCAGAAAGTTTTTTTATGAATCCTTTGATATATCCCAAGCATCCTTGTAGGCCTCAAAGCTCACGGAGATTCTTCGGGGGAGCCATGTGCAAGATGTCCTTAGTCTTCTCAGGGTCAATATGAATGCCCTTGGCAGTGACGATGAAGCCCAATAACTTGCCACTAGAGACTCCCAATAAAGACTTGGTTGGGTTCATCTTTAGTCAATGTATCCGCATCAAGTCGAACACCATCCTCATGTCATCCAAATGGCTAGATTTATTCTTGCTTTTAACGACAATGTCATCAACATAACATTCTACCATTTTTTGGAGGTGTTTATGGAATATGGTGCTCATAGCCCGCTGGTATGTTGCTTCCGCATTCTTCAACTCGAAGGGTATTACTGTGTAACAGTCTATCCCATTTGGAGTCCGAAATGAAGAATGATTTTCGTCTTTAGGGAATATCTTGATCTGGTTGTAGCTTGAGAAACCATCCATGAAGGACATATGCTCAAAGCCACAAGTATTGTCAATCATCACGTCGGTGATCGGGAGGGGGAACTTGGCTTTTGGACAGGCCGAGTTGAGATCCCTGAAGTCTATGTAGACCTGAATATTCCTTTTTTTGGTGACTGGGACAATGTTGGCCACCCAATCCGGTTGTTGCTCCTCGCGAATGAAGCCACTCTCTATGAGTTTATCAACTTCTTTCTCGATAGCATCTTTGATGTTAGGGCAGAAATAATATTGTTGCTGTTTGACAGGCTTAGCATCGGATAAGATGTTGAGACGGTGCATGGCGACTTACGGGTGTAAACCCGACATGTCTTCATAGCTCCAAGCAAAGACATTGATGTACTCTCGGATAATTTATATTAGAGATTCTTTGTCTTCTCCATTCAAGCTTTTGCTGATGAAGAAGGGCTTAGGGGAAGCCTCATCTCCCAGCTCAACTTGAATGACCTCATCTTCAATGGAAGGTTCGCGCTGTTCAAAGTGTCATTCCTATTGGGATCCCAGGCGATGAGCCCAGGGTTCATCCTCGAAGAATTCGAGTATTTGGTCTTCATGCTCGACTAGGGAATCTGTGTAGACCATATTGACAGTCAGTAAACTTTTGAAGGCTTGGTCGATACTGGTTTTAGAGTCTCAGGTTGAGGAGTCGAAGGAATATGAATGTATCAGGACCTCCGGCTCTGAGCACTCCAAAGTTGTTGTGGGCGTAACGTAACCCAATCCCCAGCGAGTACGCTGGTAGTAATTTTGGGACTTTTTCTTTGGAACTCGAAGTCATAAAGGAAGGCGTCGGCCTTTGCCATAGTTCAGTCTTCTGTCGATGTTCAAGTCGTAACCCATCTTCTGAATAAGGTTTTTGGCTTGAGCAGTATAACGGTAGAGTTGCATCTTGCCGTTATCGGGTTCTGGTTCTGCCGGAGCTAGCCGCTGGGGATGCTCCAATCAATCGAAGATAATGGGTTCTTCCTCTTTTTTCCTTGCTGGAACCAAGAAGTAGGTACCTCGGGGAGAGACAACTCGGCTTACGAGATTAGCAGTTGTCGCTTGTGTTTGTAACATATACAGAGCATTGTCTAAGAAATACTTAGTGTTCCAGTGTGCACACAAGTAATTCAGAGACAACTTTCTATTAATGAAATGCAAAAATTTATCCTGAGAGTTTATATCATCCAATGAGTGCGCCTCTGTACTGGCGTATATGTAGTCTCCCAACTCGTTATCTATGAGCATTAGGGCTGCCATGGAAGAAGGTGGAGTAGATTTCCCTTTCAACTTGACTACAAAGGGGGCTATAGTCGGAGGTTCCTATAACCTCAGAGTTGGCTTTAGAGCCTTTCGGGGGAGCTTTACTTGTATAGGCTCCTGGCTAGCAGCTGATATCGTCGAGGTCGACTAAGCCGAAGCCTTTTCACGAAGCTTGATGACGAGAGGAGCTGACGTCTTAGAAGGTTTCCCCTTCAATCGAGCCCTTAATGGTTCTTCTGCCATAGCCACGCATTCTGGTGCAGTATATGCCTTGTCATCGGCATCATTGGCATCATCGCCCCATGGGACTGACTTATACAGCTCAGTATCTGTACAGTATGCTTCGAGTCCTCGGAATGGTAAATGTCAGCGAACTCGGTCTTGATAGTCCCGTCGCTGGCCACATACTTCTTGCATTGATGGAGAGTGGAGGGCACGATCATGTATTCATGAATCCATGATCGGCCCAATAGCATGTTGTAGTTTATACTAGCATCAATGACATAACAAGTCACGTTTGTCTGGAGATCGCCTATTTGGCATTTCAGACGAATCTTGCCCACGGGCTCACTCTTTCTAACGTTGAAGTCGCTGATGATAGTGTTTGATGCAGTCAGCCGATGCATCGGGATCCCCAAAGCTTGGAGTAAACTTTGAGGGATGATGCTAAGAGAAGAGCCATGGTCGATGTGGATACGATTGACCTTAATGTGGCAATGTGGACAAGCGGCCAATTGTGCCGGTTGTTCTTCAGCAACATGTCCTGCTGAGTGAAGGTGATGTTAGGAATCACCTTGACCATACTGTGGCAATGTGGACAAGCGGTAGGATCCTCCTTGGGCGCTTACACCTGAGTGAGAAAGGAGTCAGTGTTCTGCAAAACTTCGTTGAGGGCGTCTCGAGTCTTTTTGGAGAGACGGAGGACCTCGAAGAGTGACAATCTAGTCGGAGTATTGGCAAGCTGCGCCAATATATCAAAGTTGTAGGGCTTGATCGGTCCTATACCAAGCCTTTTCTCAGAGGTTTGTCAAAGCGAACCTCCTTCTGCTCTGCTTATCTGCGACAGGGGCTTGAGACGGGCCTGCTTCTGATGCCTCGAAGGCAGCGGTCGTAACTGGTAGAGATGCTTCTTCCTCTGGAGCTTGGTTATATCCATGCTGGTGAGTCGAACGAGTTATAACCAGAGTGTCATCAGTTGGTGTAGAGATCATGCGACATGATTTGACTTTCTTTCCCTTAACAGAGTGTGCTGTAGGCATCATCATGTATGTGGTAAGATCAGGGTTGACCCACATAACTTTGCCTCGTGGCATTGTAAATGGGATGAGGCCTTGAGCGTCGTCATGGACCGGTGGAAGATTGACTACTTCCACTGTCGCTCTACGGATGGAGACGCCGCCGCCTTGAGCCTTTATCTTCAAAAAACTTTCGAAATTGAGGATGACCATGTTGGCAGTAACAATCTTTTTCTCATAGTCAAGTGAGATGACTTTAGCGTCGATGAGGTGCTGGATTTATCTATTCAATACGTAGCAATCGTGTGTTAAATAGTGGACATACTGGTGATAGTGGCAATTCTTTGGGTTGTCCACCTTTCCCACTTCATCGGGACGCTTTGGAGGCGGGAGTTGAAGCTTGCCACCCTTTGTCAATATACCGAAGAGTTCTAGTGTGTCTTAGTCATTAAAGGAGTAGGTTTCTTTCGGCCTCTGCGCTTCAGCCAGCTTCGGGTTCATTGTTACTGAACCTTTAGAGATGTTGACGGTCATGGCCTGCTTTCTTTTATCGTCCTTGGGAACGGGGTTATTGCTAGACGAGTGCCTCCCTTTGTCCTCGAGTGATAGGAAACTCAATCCCAATAGCTGCGCATCTCGGGCTTTTCATTCTGCCATATCCGCTTCTGTAATGAAATGCGTCCACTCTATGAATGGAGCACTGTGCCACAATTTGATTGCAGGAAGCATATTTTTGCGGCATAAGTCCATAAGCATGGGCTCGGGTATCCCGAGAGGTAACATCAGGGCCGCCTGGTGGAAGCGCTCAATGTACGTGCGTATAGGTTCCTTCTCCTTCTGGACGATGTCTATGAGAGTCGACATTAAACATTGTCATGTCCATTCTTCCTTCGTAGAATCGATTGAGGAACAAGCGCTTCAAGTCTTCGAACAACGAGATGCAATTGTCTGGAAGGCTCCAAAACCATTCGTTGGCCACCTCCTATAGAGCTCCTACGAATATGTTAGTAAGCAGAGTTTCATCCTTTGGTAGATGACCGATTACTGAGACGAAGTACCTCAAGTATCGACGAGGAGACACCTTCACTCGAATGGCATGAGCGTCTGCAGATTGTATTTGGGAGGATAGATCACGTTATCCCATTCGGCAGGATATGGTTGCCGAATTCCCATCTTTTGTAGTGATTCTCGCTTTCCTCTGGCATCGTGGCGACCGTATAACTCTTTGAGGGCCTACTGTACTTCACTCGACATTGCAGGTCCCGTTGTTGATGGAGTAGATGACGGAGGCACTGCTAGGCTCAGAATGTGAGGCGCATTGGACCCGCCGTTAGTCCCCGGGTCTTGGTTTGCAGAAGGAAGACAGTGGGTGTCAATTTCTTCTTGATCTCCAAGACGACGGAAGCCAAGGTCTTCATAGTATCGTTCAACACATTTAGGCCCGTCTTAAGGGCCTCTATACGCTTCTGCTGACTGGATCCTTCACTGCTATCCACGTTGTTGCCTTCGGCCACGGACACGGACATCACGTGCACGGTGGATCTTTCGCTCTCTGGTTCCGCTTGAGTCCCGTCGTCTTGTGGATAAACTGGTAGATTGCAATCATCCTCAGACTCATTGTAATTGCTACCCCAAGCTAATTTTGTAGTCAAAGCGTCATCTCCTTGAGCATGGATCCTGATTTGGAGCGCGTGCCTTAGAACACACCCGTGATGGACAGTGCCGTCTTGCTACCCCCAGGCCAGTTTTTTGGCTTATTTGCCGACATAGGAGGATTCTTGAAAAGCTTCTTGAGAGACGGAGAACCCCGTGTCGCGTTCCATAAAGCAATACGGAGTTCATCTTCTTCTTTGCCAGATGCCATCGGTCGCAGTCTTTGGAAGACGGATTGCCTCTTTGGTGGCGAAGCGGTTGTTTGGCAATAGCAACAGTTGATGGTGATCTAGGTTGTCACGACCCGCACCCTAGAGTAAGGGCACGAGATGTGGGTACGTCCAGCCTACGCCGCAGTGTCGGCGGTAGAGCACTGTCCCAGGTCACAACATCTAACAATATATGCTAAACAGTTTATACTCCCCGAATGGGGGTGACATAGCAGGAAGTAAACTCAATCACAACTAAGGCAGGAAGATAAGATGGAAAGATAGATAGATAAATACTGCTGAAATGAAAAGAAATCCACAAGTACAAACAGAGAGTCTAAGTGTCTAAGATAAATACATATCCCAAGTACCAAATATATACAATCATCCAGAATGAATATAAAAGAAGACATCCTAGTCTAGAGGAGTGTCGTCCACAGCTAAAGGCTCCTGCTGCTAGTCCAAGTTTGTACTGTCATCTAGGGTAGCCCCATAATAAGTGGGACAGGCCGCCTCGTCCTCATCCTCTGTAATATTTCAACAGGTCCAGTCAGGACAGGAGCGAGCACAATACATCTCAACAAGTCATAACATGAAAGGAAATATAATCATGCTAGAGAATAAAATACAGGAAACTAAAGAACAGCATAATGTAAGACAAAGACAGTAAGTAAATATCTATGATATATAAAGGAGAGACATTGCTAGTGATTTAGAGTACAAGACGAACATGTGAATGGCTTAGGACTGATTCATGACTATACTAAGAGTGATTCATGACTATACTACTTTGGATATTTATTCACATGACTATTCATACTCCCCAGTACCCAATCAATACACAAGGATCCAGTCAAGTTACGTTAAGATTCGTGACTAAACTACTAACCCGTATAGGATGATTCATGAATTGATTCATGAAGGCTCGGTGATCATGAGAGTACATGAGTCACTAGCTGATTCCCGAAGATTCATGATAATAGAAGCATAAGATACGTGATGTAAGTGAAACACACTGGACAAAAGTATCTGATGCTCCCGAGAGGGATAACATCTCATGAAGGGATCCATATAGTACTAATCCGTGTTACCAACGTGTCAGCATCAAGTAAGATAATCTAAAGCAGGAAATATAATCCTAAAAAAGATATGAAATGATCAGAGAATGTACTCGCCTGTTATCTGAGTGTCCGACTGAAATGTACTGTCCGAGGAGAGGTGTCCGGCTCCTATTCAGAACAGCACAAGTCACAACAAGTCCAGAATGGTAAAGATAAGCACTACAATGCATTCTACATGAGTCTAGGTCAAACTAGGTCAAAGTCAACTCTTGGTCAACCCTGGTCAACCAAGAAGTCAAACCTAGGTCAACTATGGTCAAACTAGGTCTAACAAGTCTAATTAGTCTAACTAGTCTATTCTAGGCCTAATCAAGACTAAACAGCCTAACTAAGCTCTCACTAGTCTAACAGACACAACATAGGCCCAATACCATATATAGAATATGTATCACTATTCACATATGTGAATATATATGTATATCCACATATACAAATAGAAATGTGCCTAGCACATTAGCTATCACACATAGAAATCCCATAATGCTACTCTACCTTCACACATATGAATATAGGCTATTATAACTATTTACCCACACACACACACACACACACACACACACACATATATATATATATATATATATATATATATATAGTAATTCACATACACATAGATTAGGAAATATCTACATATATATATACATATGGAGGATACAAATATGTGTGTGTGTGGATAGAGGAGCAATCTGTGTGCAAGTGTGTGTGAGGAATATGTGTAAACATGTGTGTGTCTCATGATATATGTGCCAGGGAAAAGTGTGTACCTATGTGTGTGACAGGAAGTGAGGGTGTGTGTGTATAGTGTCCTGTGTACAGGAAGTATAGGTGTGTGTGTATAAAAATATGTAATGTGTGTATGAAACATGAAATGGACTGAACATGTATGTGTGTCTGTGTGTTAGCAGGAATTAGAGTATGTTGACAGGAACATGTGAATGTGTGCAAGATGTGTGTGGATGTAGAGACAGTGAGCTAATGAAGGGAAAAACCTGTGTGATAGTGAGGAAATTACAGGAACTGTGTAGGTTCACTTATACCATATGTTAACTGTGACAGTGCAAAGATGGGAAGAAAACCAATTCAGTTTTCAGGTTTTCTTTCTAATCAGTGAATCAATTAACATAGAAAAATCAGTTAACAACTAATCAATTTCTCAGGTTTACAACAGTAAACATTCAATTAGAAACTTATTCAAAACTGAAACTGGAAAATGACTTCAATGTCTCAGGATTTCGAAGAACCATAAATAGCAATCAATCCCAAATAGTATCCCCACATGAAACCAACATCACAACACAAAACTCTAACATAACATGAATACAATATGCGTAGGCTATCATTGAAACTGGAAAATGAACCATTCAAATTAGGGAGAAGGCATGATACTCCATGTATCAGAAATTTGACAGTTAATACCATGCAAGTCCAACATTTGCAACCCACACATAACATCGATTATTCCATTTAAACAAAGACTAATCTGATATGTAAATTAATTAACAGTGGTTAGTGACATGTTAGGATGCAATTTAGCAACTAATTTAATCACTAATATCAGGAACTAAAACAGGAAAAAGGAAGAATAGTGTATCACTGATACACTAATGTATCAGTCGAAATGCTTAACCAAACCACATTCGATTTCATACTTCAAATTAGCAATTTATGAAGAACATTAGGTAGATAATTAATGGTGGGTATTAGTGTGTGTCACATGCACAAAATAGTGTCCTAAAATAGGACACACGAGTGTCCAAAACAATCACACGCACACACGAGCCTGCACGAGCTCGCGTGACCAGTGCACGTGTCCTAACTGGTTCGACACGAACCCAAATGACACGAGACTTGAGGAGTGTCATTTCAGACACTGCCCCGAGCTCCGTGTCAAAGGACACACGCCCACGTGCCTTGGATAGCTCGTATGAACCCCCGAGCAGCAGGGCAGTGCAGCTCACACGCGCGTGGGCGTGTCCAAGGGCTCGATACGACCCAAAATTGACAGGAAATCACCTCTGTCCACCAAAAATGTGTAAGCGACACTAAAACACTACTTCCTATTCAACCACTTTTCCAAAACTCGATCGAAATGCCCTTTGTGGCATTTCGTCGAACACCTGCGCACAACACTGATACGTGTTCGATACGAACACGTACAGGACACAAAATTCCACAAACTCTATTCCTATAGGACCAGGACACCTAGGGCTAGGTATTTATGCAAATAAAACCTAATTTTAATAGGTGGATAGGAATATACCTATGTGTGTTCTTCAACACAAAAGCTTCTCAAAAGAGGATCCTCAAAGCCACCAAAATCCTTCAAATTGCTATAAAACTGAGATTAACACATACCAACAGCAAGAAAACACTAATTAGAACCTATTGCAATTTTTTTGGATTAAAAAGGAGTTAAAATAGATTTTCTAGAAATTTATGAAGATGGAGACTTACCTCTTTCTAAAACTTGTTCTTTCCTAAAGAGGCTTAACCTAATGGAAGAGGATATTTATAGGGTGGGGATCCCTAGGTTAGTGTATGTGGCCGGCCAAGTAATGTTAGGGTTAGGGTTTGGCATTAGCTAATGGGGTTTGGGCTTCTATGACTAAGTTGTTAATCAATGGTTCAACCATAAGTCATGGCTTGTGTCTTAACTATTCTAACGTGAGTCAAATGACTAAACCAAAGGTTATCCCTAGTCTAACTAGGGTTGCATGACCTAACCAAGTCCAAACTCAACTAGGGTTAGCTCCTAGGTTAGTCTACCAAGGTCAATGCTAGTCAAAGTCAACCTAGTCAACCATCATTCAAATAATTCCAAAATAAATTCTAAAAATTCCTATAAATTCAAATAAATTATAATAAATTTAAATAATCCCAAAAATGACAAAAATACCCTCAAACTAGAAATGTGGTAGTGACAAATCTACCCTCCTTAAAAGAATTTTGACCTCGAAATTGAAAGACGAAATGTAACTGATGAGAATGATAGAAATTATACCTCACGGTCCAAAAAGATAAGGGTATCGCTCGCGCATCTCATCCTCCCGCTCCAGGTAGACTCTCCTGTAGAATGATGCTTCCATACGACGCAAACCAAAGGTATCACCTGGTTCCTCAGTACCTTCTCCCGTCGATCCAGAATCTCCACTGGCTGCTCTGGATAGCTGAGAGAAGGCCCTACCTCAATCTCTGAATGATCAAGCACATGGCTAGGGTCAGCCACGTACCATCTCAACTATGATACATGGAATATGTTGTGGACCCCCACTAGTGTAGGTGGCAAGTCTAGCCTATATGCCACGTCACCGACTCTTCCGCTGATAACGAAAGGGCCGATGAAGCGCGGGCTAAGCTTCCCGCCTCCACCAAAACGTATCGTACCACGAGTCGGAGATATCCACAGAAAAACCATGTCTCCAACCTAATCACAAGCAAGGTCTCAAATTAACTATGATAAATAAACATGATCAATCAAAACACAAACAATCAAACCTAAATCTAATCCTACTCTAATCTGTACCTCAAACTCCAAGGGCCTCAGGTGGCTATCGGCCCAGTGCCGATGTCTGTCCTGCGCCACGCGATGTCTATCCCTGATGAGCTTCACCTTTTCGGCTGCGTCAACAACCATCTCTGGTTCCAGTAAAGCTCGCTCTCCAACATCATCCCAAGATAAGGGTGTACGACACCTACGTCCGTACAGAGCCTCGAAAGGTGACATCTCGATGCTGGCCTGGAAACTGTTGTTGTAAGCAAACTCCACCAAATATAGATAATCCTCCCAAGAACCTCCAAAGTCCAAGACACACGTCCGCAGCATATCCTCGAGCGTCTGAATAGTCCTCTCTGACTGTCCGTCCGTCTGGGGGTGGTATGCAGTACTAAACTTGAGCTGAGTGCCCAAACTAGTCTGTAGACTCCTCCAGAAATGGGAAGTAAAGCGACTATCCCGATTCGAGACGATGCTGACCGGAACCCCGTTAATCCTGAATATCTGCCGTATGTATATTTCCGCAAGCCTCTCTGTAGACGTACCCACCATGAATGGCAAGAAGTGGGCCGATTTGGTCAACCTGTCAATGATGACCCAAATCACGTCTTTTCCTCCTAGTGTACGCGGCAATCCTGATACAAAGTCCATAGCGGTATGCTCCCATTTCCACTCAGGAATGGACAGCGGCTGCAATAATCCACCGGGCCTCTGCCTCTCTGCCTTGACCTGCTGACAGACCAAGCACCTAGCTACAAAGTGAGCCACCTCCCGCTTCATCCCGGACCACCAAACATGCTCTCTCAGATCTCGGTACATCTTGTTGGCACCAGGGTGTATAGAGTACTGAGATCTGTGGGCCTCCTGTAAAACCTGCTTCCTGAGCTCTCCGTTGGGCACACATAACCTGGAACCGTGCCTCAAGGCACCATCCTCTGTAAGAGAAAACTCGCCATCCACCAATCCTGTTCGAACCTGCTCTCGGAGACACCGCAGAGCAACATCCTCAAACTGTACCGACTTGATCCTCTCCACCAAGTCTGACTGAATCTGCATGCCCCACAACTGCATCTGAACTTCGGGCACGATCACCTCAATCCCAAGGCTCTCCAAATCTGCAAGCAAGTGTCGATCCATAGTCAAACACATGGCTGTCGGATACCTACTCAAGGCATCGGCAACCACGTTGGCCTTCCCTGGGTGATACTGAAGTAGGATGTCAAAGTCCTTCATCAATTCTAGCCATCTGCACTGCCTCATGTTCAACTCCTTCTGAGTGAACACATACTTTAAGCTCTTGTGATATGTGAAGATCTCCACCCTCTCCCCATACAGATAATGCTTCCACAACTTCAGAGCAAATATCATCGCTGCCAGCTCCAGGTCGTGGGTAGGGTAGTTCTTCTCATGGAGACGTAATTGCCTGGAAGCATAGGCAATCACCTTCCCATGCTGCTGCAAGACACAACCCAGCCCCTTCCCTGAAGCGTTACTATAGATAGTGAATCCCCCTGATCCTGAAGGCAATGTCAGAATCAGAGCTGTCGTAAACCGCTTCTTAAACTCATCAAAAGCTGCCTGACACTCCTCTGACCAAACATACTCAGTATCCTTCCGGGTCAACCGAGTCAACGGCTCTGCAACCCGGGAGAAATCCTGTACAAATCTCTTATAATATCCTGCCATCCCCAGGAAGGTCCTGATCTCTTCCACTGAAGTCGGCGCTGCCCAAGCCTCAATTGCTACGATCTTCTTGGGGTCAACTGAGATACCATCTCCAGTCACCACATGCCCCAAAAAGTCAACCCGGTCCAAGAAGAACCCACACTTGGAGAGCTTTCCAAAAAGCTGCTCCCTCCTAAGAGTCTCCAGCACTATCCGCAGATGCTCCTCGTGCTCCTCCTCAGTCTTGGAATATACCAAGATGTCGTCAATGAACACCACTATGAACTTGTCCAAGTACTGGTGGAACACCTTGTTCATTAGGTTCATAAACACTGCTGGTGCATTGGTTAGCCCAAACGGCATAACCAAAAACTCAAACTGCCCGTACCGCGTCCTGAAAGCGGTCTTGGGAACATCCTCCCCCTTCATCTTCACCTGGTGATATCCTGACCTCAGATCAATATGGAAAACACCCGAGCTCCGCTCAACTGATCAAAGAGATCATCGATCCGCGGCAGTGGGTATCTGTTCCTGATCGTGAGGTTGTTGAGTGCCCTGTAGTTAATAGAAATCCGTACTGACCTATCCTTCTTCGGCACAAACAATACTGGTGCATCCTATGGCGACGAACTCGAACGGATGAAGCCCTTGTCCTGCATCTCATCCACTTGCTTCTTCAGCTCCACCAACTCGCTGTTGTTCATTCGATAGACATGCTGGGAGATGGGTTCCGCTCCTGGAACCAAGTCTATCAAGAACTCAATGTCTCTGTCTGGTAGCAATCCCGGCAACTCCTCTGGGAAAATATCCATATACTCTGCTATCAAGGGGTGTGGAATCGTCTGCTCCTCAACCGAGACTCCACAGAAAACTCTGCTGCTCTGCTCCGCCCGACGTCTGGAGTACTCATACTCTGGCTCCCGTGGTGCTCTGAAGAGAACTCTACCCCCTCTGCAATCAATGCTGGCGTGGTGCCTGCTCAACCAATCCATGCCGAGTACTATATCGTAGTTCGGCAATGGCATTACGAGCAGGCTCACCTCCAACTCACGGCCTCCTAAAACAACACTCCGTCCCTTACAAACATCACGTACGAGGCTAATGCCACCCCCGATCATGATCTTGTAAATCCTAGGCAACAATTCAGCTATGATACCGTGTCTAACCGCAAAAGATACTGATATGAAACTATGCGAAGCACCGAAATCGAATAATACAAAAGCTGGACTGGAGTCGAGAAGAACCGACCCTACGATCAGCTCTCATATGGCCTCCGCATCCTCAGCTGCCATGGCGAAAGCTCGCCCCTGCTGGCCTTCCCTGGCCTGCTGCTGGTGCTGCACAAACTGCTGCTGCTGAGTCGGCAACGGTCCCTTCTGCTGCTGTCCCGATGGAGCCTTGGCTCCTGCTCCTGCTCTCTGTGCTATCCTGCCAATATACTGAGCGCAGTCCCTCAGTTGATGGTTCGCTGCTCCGCAAAAAAGGCATCTACCCAACCTCTTCCTGCACTCGTTCCACCCGTGCCTTGGCTTCTTGCAATAAGCACAGGTGGTGGCCTGCTACCTCGGTGCCTGCTGCTGCACCCTCTGCTGCTGATGCTGAACTGGCTGATGCCTCGGCTGCTGAAACTGCTGCGGCTGGAACCTCTGCTGCTAGTGCTGCTGCTAAAAGTACGGCCTCTTGGCCGGTCCTCCGCTACTACTGTCTCCCTGGGAGTCTTGCCCCCTCTTGAGCCTAAGCTCAAGGTTATCCTCTACAACTAAAGCGTCCACCAGGATCTCCTCAAAGGTAGCACTGCGGGCATTCTTGGTGTAGGACTTGACCTCCTTTACCAAGCCCTTCCGGAACCTCCGAGCCTTCGTCGCCTCCGACAAGTCCTCCATAAATCTGTTCAGGCGGCAGAACTCTCCTACGTACTCCTCCACAGACTGGCTCGCCTGGACTAGGGCCTCGAACTGCTCCCAGTGCTGCATCTGGGAAGAACTTCTCCTTGAACAGCTTCTTGAATGCTGCCCAAGTCTATCCTTCTGTACCGACCCTCGGGTCGGTCTGGTACCATGTACGGGCCAGATCCTGCATCATGCTGGCCGCTGCCTCAATCTGGAGCCTCGTCGGGATCTCAGCCAACCTGAATATCTCCTCCATGTGCTCAATCCACTCATCGGCATACAAGATCCCCTTTGTCCCTCAGAAGTCTCTCGGGTGCATCTTCTGGAAATCTTGTATGCCCTTCTCCCGTGGCTGGTGCGGCTGTAGGAGCGTAAAAAGTGCTTCACAGAAAGAGTCAAGGTGATAGATCATTCCACTCAAAATTGATCCTCTTTATGCCACAGAGAGGCTAGTCTCTTTACGCTCAAGTCAAGGCTAATTACTTTTTACGTCTAAAGCAGCCAGGGTCAAGACAATGGTTTTTACGCCCAGGACAGGCTAGCCACTTTTACGCTGGACGAAGCTGTCAAGTTTCGCATTTAATGCAAACTCTGACATAAAGATTTTAATGATGGCATATACTACAGAATTCAAAGGTTTTTGTTTTTACACAGAGACCAATGTTGTCGTTTAGTGTGTGGATTGAGCTACTTTACGCTCATACTATGGCTTCTTTTACGCATGAAGACTATACGAGCTTTTACGCTCAACAGTTGACGTGTGCGTAAAGTCTATTTGAGCTACTTTTACGCTCAAGGTTATTCAACAACCACTTTACGCGGGAAGTCTATGTCAGGACTATTTTACGCCTAATCTACTGCTTTACGCTCAGAGTACATTGGGGCTATTTTTACGCCCTATTCTCCTCCACCAGTTTGGAACGTGGTTTGCCTACGTGGCTTTCATACCATTCTTCTCGAAGAACGTGTGTACATGCATCCTATTCTTACTGAAATGATGGGACACGTGTCAACATATACAGAGGATGGCTTCGATCGTGGGTGGCAGTTGTTAGCGTAAAGACGAAACTTTTGCTAAGTTTTTATGCACAAGAGCCCAAGTCTATAAATAGACTTATTTTTCTCATGACACACACAGAGACATGAGAGAATACAGAGATCAGAACTTAGAGATTTTGATTCTCTAGAGCATTCTTCTTCAACCTTTCTTTCAGAACAGAGTGAAGCAAAGTAGGAAAGCATTCGGCCTCGCCATCAGTGCCCAAGTACGTCGATACCTTTCTGGTGACTTAGTTCTTCCAGTTGTTCTACTTCAAGAAGCGATCTTCACCATCATCATATGGTCCAAGGAACAAAGTGATCATTTACAGATCAGACTTCCATAGCAATACTTTTCCAGAATCAAATTTGTACTTCTTGTACTTTTTCTCGTTTTATTTTCAAAAGCCAATTTCTCTTTGGCATTTTGTTAAGTGAAACAAAATGGCGACTCTGCTGGGGACGACCTTCTCCTCTGACGAGGAGGCAATTGCTCAATATGATGATGTTTTGGTCGGTTCGACCAAGAAGACTCTGGTTGTGCACTTCGACCAGACTGCCTACGAAGAAATGCTCCGAACTGGGGTGGTTTTTGCTGCTCCAATATTCAAAAGTCTCGCAAAGCACAAAAAGTTTGGATCCCTAAATCCAAAGTAGCTTCTGATCTCTCTGTTGCTTCTGATAGCAAAGGAATTCTTTCCACTCCTGTCGTAGGGGCTCCCGTTCATAACGAGGCAGTCCTTACTTCGGCGTCGCACTCTAAGTGTGACAACTTATCTCCCGTCTGTGACGGAGTAGATGATCAGGTTCCACGCCCACTGCGTAAGAACCAGGTTTTACGCCCAGTGGGAAAAAACCAAGTTTTACGCTCAAGGCATAAGAATGAGTCTTCCATTTGTAATATGGCAGACTCTAATGCTTCTGGGTGTAAGAATCAGTCTCCCGTCGGTGACATGGTAGGCTCAAATAAATTATGCTCCTCGTGTAAAACAAAATCTCTCATCTGTGATGTGGTAGATAATCAATTTTTACGCTTTACGCATAAAGGTAAGTCTCCTGTCTGTGACAGTGTAGATAAAATTCACAACGATATTTGTACATCTAATGTGAATGTACCTAAACGCATACAGCGGAAAAATATTGTTGGTAATACTTTGGTCCTACACCAACAACCTTTTTATACTGCTTTACGCAAAGTACCAAATCTACAGATTACACGTAATGAAGATGGAGTCCTTCGTGCTCAAAAATCTCAAGATTTACGCACACAACTCCAAACGCGTAAAAATGTACAGTTTGGTTCTGCGAATGCAGCCAGTAATCTTCTGTATACACAGGGGACTAAACATTTTTCTACCCCAAATATAATAAAGAAGACTACTCCCTCCACTCCTTCTGACTTACGTGAATTGCTAATGCAAAAATATAAGAATAGACAATCTCCGGTGACATTTTCCCAAGAAAAACATCATTGTGATTATCATCAGGTTGTAATCAATTGTTATTGTTCGGCTTCAAAACGGTCAGTTTTTGATCGATTGAGTTTTAAAGTACCTCAACAACAAGCTGAAGACCAAGAACATGAGTTGTCATATGTGTCAGTCAACATGGCATCTCATACTAACAGAGGACGACGTCCGAGACGGAACATATCCCAAACTCCAGGTCAACAACAGTTCAACAGACTTCTTGATTCATTTGAGGGAGTATATCAGAATACTCGATCAAGAAGACAAAGACAATTGCAGATTTCTGATTCAGAAGCTGGGGGTACTCAATTTTTTGAGTCTGATACCGATAGTGTGGATTCATACTTCTATACAAATCCTTCTATATCTTCAAGAGAGGTTGAATCCTATGCTATTGAAGATGAACCAGACACGTCATCTGCTAATACAGAACAACGTCTCACTGCCGTTGAGCAATCATTGAAAGATATGCTTAACATGGTGCAAAATATGTACCAGATAATATTGAATCAACAAACTACTCAGCCGACGGTAATAACGCCAGTACCAGTAACAGCACAAACTCAAGATAGTCAAGGGGCTGATATACCTTTGAATATTCAAGAACCTGCTGTTAATCAAAATTCTGCATCTCCGGATCCCATCATTCCTGAAGATGTACCACTTCCAGTGGGGGTTACGGTACATCCAACAACCATTCAATCAAATGTGCTTCCTCAAACCAGTGAAGCCATTCAAGCAGTGCGTGAGCTCAAAGCACAGTTTGAAGTTTTGAGGCACAAAGATCAGCTCCAGAGGTTAGGGATTAAGCAACCTTATCCTCCTCATTGGAATGATGTACCCTTTTTACCGAAATTCAAGCCACAATCTATGGTTTTGTTCGATGGAAAAGCATCTCCCAGTCAATATATCAATTACTTTGATATTATGATTGTACACTTACAAAAAAATGATGCTCTTCTCACTCGAGTGTTCATCGGGTGCCTGACGGGTTTAGCTTACGACTTGTATCGTAGTTTACACGATAATTCTATTTCGTCTTTTGACGAATTCAAGGCAATGTTTCTCTCCCGCTTCTATGAAGGAGGTATGGACATGAACATGTCCTCCTTGATAGAAATCAAACAAAAGGAGAAAGAAGATACTCGGACGTTCATCGAACATTTCCGATAGGCTACTCTAAAGATGCCTCCTGGTATGCCAGATTCAGCTTTGATTGATACATGCAAGATGAATCTGCGACCATCCATCGCTATTTTCACGGGTTCCCAATTCTCAGATTGGGCTTCGTTTATCATAGCAGCAGTTTCTGCCGAGACCAATGGTAGGTTAGCTCGAGTGTGTGGGATGATTTTCGCTTCAGAAGATAAAGGGAAGAAAAGTAATCCAAGTAATAATCCTGGCAATCGTAATATGAAAGGAAAAGATACTCTTATGGTCAATCTTTCCAAGAACAAAATGACGCCGAATAATCAAGAATCTTCCAGGCCAAAGGAAGAATACTCTATTGACGAAAGTGATATCCCAGGGATATTTCAATGTCTGGTGAAGAGTGGTAAACTTCAGATTCCGGAGCCAAAGAGGCCTAATGAAGTGAATCTGACTGACAATCCTAAATATTGTATCTATCATAGATACATTAATCATCCTACCAGTGCTTGCTATGTCTTGAAAAAGAAAATCCAAGAGCTGATAAATGGTGGTGCTATTGCTTTAACCAATGATGACCATACGGTTACGACCAATATGGTTTCTCTTCAGTTCGGAGATTTTTCTCCACAGCAAGTCCCAGATGGAATTATCCCAATTCCGAAGGCGACGATG
Source organism: Iris pallida (assembly GCA_029216955.1). Classification (NCBI taxonomy): domain Eukaryota; kingdom Viridiplantae; phylum Streptophyta; class Magnoliopsida; order Asparagales; family Iridaceae; genus Iris; species Iris pallida. Next base: position 10,078,091 of record JANAVB010003400.1, on the reverse strand, counting down.
AAGATCATGAATATCCCGCCTGCCAGAGAAGAAAATGCAGGATTACTGTCGCTCACACTAAAGAATGGTGAAATCATGTGGGTACATCCTGACATAGTGCCTGAGTTAGAAAATGAAGATAAAAATTCAAAATCCAAGAAGGGTAACAAAGTCAAAACCTGCAACATGACTTCTCATGTTATTCCAGATCCTGATGACTTGGATCATCTATGGGATGGCCTTCCTTTAGAAGATAGACTGAAAGGACTGAACATCTGTCCTCCAAGTCTAGCTCCTCCTACCAAGCTCAAGCTTACTCATCAGCAGTGGTTAGCTATGAATAGTGTTCCTTTATATCGGGCACAACAAGTCTTTGCTGCTTATGAAAAAGCTCCGACAGGGATTTTTCCTCGTATCCCGAATCCTTCTCCTCCCGTAACTATAGAGACATCTATTCTTCATTCTCCTGTGGTTACAGAAGGTCCTGCTTCTTCCTCTTCTGTTGAAATACTTGTTAAAAGTCCGCTGCCCACTCACTTGTATATTCAGCAAACTGTTCATCTCATGAAGAAGATGGGTTATGACTTTCAAAAGACAGAAGGTTTGAATTATGATAAAGGAATACGACTTCCTTTTCAGATTCAAAATCAAAATTTCACTGTTGGATTGGGTTCTGAAGCTCCTCGTAACAATCCACACAAGAAGAAGGCTAAGAGAGGAAAGACAAAATCCTATAATATGGTACTTCCTTCTCCTGAGTCTGAGGAAGAAACTTTTGCTGGTACAAGATCTGGAAAAGAGTACCACAAAGATTATGAGGGATCCTCTAAAGAAGCAGAAGACGTAGTGGAGACACTACCAGCTCAACCTTGTCCTGTTCCTGCTAAACCTTCTATGGTTGAAAAGGGGAAACAGAAAGCAGTACGCTTTGACTTTCCATTGAAGTCTGCTTCTAGTCAGGGGGTGGTGAAGAAACCTTACAAATTTGATATTCTAGCTCAATTGGCCAATACTCCGGCTAGATTATCTATATTTGAGTTGCTTCGTCTTTCTAGAGAAAGCAGAGAGACTTTGAGTGAAGCTTTACTTCAAACAGATTCATGCTTGGCTCAACTCAAGAGTCCCGATAATACTCCAGTGTCATGTCCACAATGTCATAGTGTGATGGAAGCAATTCCCAACATCACCTTTACACAAGAAGATATGTTGTTAAAGCATAACAAGCATGACAGACCTTTGTGCTACACTGGGTATATCGGATCCACTGAAATTGACAGGATTTACATTGATCCTGGGTCTTCAATTAGCATAATTCTTCAGAGTATGCTAAGACCCCTGAGGATTCCTACTAGTGAACTGACTTATACTAGTACTACGATAGTGGGTTTTAACTCTGGCAAGAGCAAGCCACTGGGGAAGATTCGTATGCAGATTCAGATTGGTGATCTTCGAACCATGGTAACTTTCTATGTTATCAATTCAGACGTCTCCTATAATATCCTTCTAGGGAGATCGTAGATTCATGAGCACAATATTGTACCTTCAACTCTCCACCAATGCTTCAAGTATGTGGATTCCCAAGGAGTTGTGAAGACTGAGTTTGCTGATATCAATCCTTTCAAGGGTGTCGAAGCCTATTTCTCTGATTCAAGGCTTTATAAACAAGAGCATATGAAAGAGATATCAGACATAGCTGAAGATCAATCATCTACTGAGGATCAGTCTATTAATAAAAATCCGCCAGAGGAGCAACCTTTGAAGATCATAGTCAATGGACGAATCCAATTCCAACCTGTCAATGATCAACCTCTGACAAGGTTAAAGGAAGAACTCAAACTTCATCTGAGGAATCAATAAATATTCATGCTAAAAGCCAAGTTCAACCTTTTATGATCAAGGTCAAAGGGCGTACTTCTTGTACGAATGGTCCAGAATCACCATTGATTGTCAATCTTGGCAAATCTACGCAGAAGATGGATAATGATCCACTGTTGATTAATCCGAAGCGTAGCAATCAAATTATAAATGATGTAAATATTGATCATTCTGTACCTTTTGATATCAATGAAGATTTCCTTTTCGAGTATATGGCTGTCAAGTTTATTGAAAGAATGACCTTATCTTCTGATAATCAAAGTCATCAATATAAAGACGACATAGAGCCAGAAGAAACTTTATACATCGATCATAAGGAAAATTCTTTTCCTCGTCATGTAGATGTTGGACCTTATGCTCAAAGGTTCCTAACATCTTCTCCTTATCTCCTACCTGTAGCCACTTCATCACAAGCTTGCGTAACTTATAGACGTCATGAAGAATCTTATTTCGTGGTTCCGTCTGATAAGAAAAACAAACGCCAAATTGTGTTTGGCTTGGCTAGAAATATCCCTGTTAATCAGACAGATGAGCTGAAAGATAAAGATAAAGGAAGGATTCGAATTGACAAATATAGTCAACAATCTATCAAGATTATCCAGAATATGGGATATAATTTGAAGACTATGCAAGGTCTCAATCAAGGCAAGGGTAGACGACTACCATTATGTGGTGATCCGTTTTACCAAAAGACTCGTCATGGGTTGGGATATGTTCCGTCCTACATGTTTAATGACGATATACAAGAAGAATTCTTTTCTAGCTCTTCGCAATCATCAGATTCGGAGGAAATTCAATCTGATATGTCTCGTTCCTCATACGATGAACTGGACAAATATTCTCAGTCAATATGGTCCAAATTGATAATGAATCAGAACCATTTGAGAATGATCCTTGGGCACAACAGATGGATACTCAGTGGGAACTCCGTTTTGAACAGCGACAGCCACCTACAGAAGATGAGGTCATCCAGATTGATGTTGGGGACGGAACTACGTCCAAACCAATATTCATCAGTAAAAATCTTGCCGAAGATGAAAATGAAGAGTTGATAAAACTTACCAAATAATATATTGACATCTTTGCATGGAGTTATGAGGATATGCCGGGTCTAGATCCTAAAGTTGCTACTCATAAGCTCAATATTTTACCTAACGCCAAGCCTGTAAAACAACAGCAATGGCGCTTTAGACCAGATATGATGGATGCAATTGAAGCAGAAGTCAAAAATTTGATCACATGTGGATTTGTTCGTGAAGAGCAACACCCGAATTGGGTTGCCAATATTGTTACTGTCCTGAAGAAGAACGAAAAAGTCCGAGTTTGTATAGATTATCGAGATCTTAATATGGCTTGTCCAAAGGACGAATTTCCACTTCCTATCACTGATGTCATGATAGACAATACATGCGGTTTTAAACGCATGTCTTTTATGGACAGATTTTCAGGATACAATCAGATCAAGATGCATCCAGAAGATGAGAAGCATACCGCTTTTCGTACACCCCATGGGGTTTACTGCTATACGGTTATGCCGTTTGGTCTTAAAACACCGGTGCCACGTATCAACGGGCTATGAGCAACATCTTTCAAGAACATCTACGGAAGATAGTTGAATGCTACGTAGATGACATTGCTGTTAAAAGTCGATCAAAGGATGATCACATTCAGAACTTGAGGACAGTATTTGAATTGATGCGCCAGCATCAATTGAAAATGAACCCTACTAAGTCTTTCTTAGGGGTTTCCAGTGGAAAGTTTTTAGGATTTGTCATTACTTCTCAAGGTATCCACGTTGATCCTGATAAGGTTAAAGTAATTCTTGAAATGCGTCCTCCTCGTAATCTGAAAGAACTCCGTGGCTTTCAGGGTCGTATTGCTTATATCAGAAGATTTATATCTAATCTGTCTGGGAGATGTCAACCTTTCTCCCGACTGTTAAAGAAAGGCGTATCATTTGTTTGGGATGAAACATGTCAAAGAGCCTTCAATGACATCAAGCAATACCTTACAAATCCACCTGTTCTGGTACCTCCAGTAGTAGGAAAACTATTTTTGCTATATGTTCGAGCCTTGGATCATTCACTTGGCGCTCTTCTTGCACGGAAAAGTGATATGGGTCATGAACAAGCAATATATTATCTGAGCAGAATGATGGTCGGAGCTGAACACAGGTATACTCCTGTGGAAAAGGAATGTCTAGCTTTGGTTTTTGCCATCCAAAAGACAAGACATTATATGACAGTACAGACTATTCATGTCATCTCCAAAATAAATCACATTCGGGTATTGATGAGAAAACCAAGCATTCTTAACTCCAGGTTGGCCACCAGGGCGATGTTGCTTACTCCTTATGACATGGTTTATGTACCTCAAAAATCAATAAAGGGTCAAGCATTAGCCAATTTCTTAGCTGCTCACCCTATACCTGAAACATCAAAATTATATGAGGACATTCCAGATGAAGTCGTGGATTGTAACCTTACTTTGAAGAATGACATATGGCAATTATATTTTGATGGGGCATCACGAGTAGGACCTAAAGGCAATATTGTCTCTGGGGTAGGAATCGTCTTGGTTTCTCCTGACAAAATGGTCATATACCGTGTCTATTCTCTCAATGAACCATGCTCCAACAATGTAGCAGAATATAATGCTCTATTGATCGGTCTCCAAGTAGCAAAACAACTGGATATTGAGTTCCTATAAGCTTATGGAGATTCTCAATTGATTGTTAATCAAGTGAGAGGGACTTATGAGGTCAGAAATCCTGATCTCATTCCTTATCATCAAGTGGTAGTTGAACTGGTCCTTTCATTCAAAGGATTCTTCATTGAGTTTGTACCACGCTCTCAGAATATGGAAGCTGATGCTCTTGCTAGCTTAGCTGCAGACCTGGCTGTTCCAATCCGAAGGCAAAATACAATTACTTTGTTGGATCGAGACTTGTTCTGTGTCAAGAATAATTTGTATATTGAACAAAGTTTTACTACAGAGTCAAGTTCCCAGCAGAAGGATTGGAGAACTCCATTCATTGATTATGCAGTCCATGGGATTTTGCCTGAAGATCCAAAAGAAGCTGCATCAATCAAAAGACGATCGTTTCAATTTTATTATGATTCGTCTTTACATATGCTATACCGTCGTTCTTATGATGGACTCTTGCTGCGTTGTCTCTCAGAAAGTGAAGCTAAACAAACACTGCGCGAAGCTCATGATGGTATTTGTGATGCTCATCAACCGGGTCCTAAATTACAAGACCGTATTCGAAGAATAGGGTATTATTGGCCTTCTATGATAGCAGATGCTGTAGACTATGCCAGAAGATGTAAAGAATGTCAGATTCATGCTGATTTTAGTCATCAACCATCTGAATTTCTACATCCTATAGCAGCCTCTTAGCCCTTCGAAGCTTGGGGTATGGATATCATTAGTCCTATTAATCCTCCTTCTGTTAAAGGACATCGGTTCATATTAGCTATAACAGATTACTTTTCTAAGTGGGCAGAAGCAGTTCCCCTTGCGGAAGTGAAAACATCTAACGTGATCAGCTTCATCAAGCACCATGTTATTTATCGCTTCGGGATTCCTCGACGGATAATTCATGACAATGGTCCACAATTTGCCAGTCAGGCATTTTATCGATTCTGCGATAAGAATCGAATTCAGAATTTGGCTTCTACGGCTTATAATCCAACTGCTAATGGTTTAGCCGAAGCTTTCAATAAGACGATCATTAAACTTCTCAAAAAGTTTGTCTCTTCTAATAAACGTGATTGGAATGAGAAACTTGAAGAGTGTTTATGGGCTTATCGAACAACAGTCCGGACTCCTACTGGTTTTACACCATTCCTATTGGTTTATGTATGTGAAGCTGTCCTACCATTGGAAATCCATATCCCATCTCTACGAATAGCCATTGCTAATGAGCTAACTACAGAGAATAATGATCGCTTACGACTCCAAGAACTTGAAGGATTGGATGAGAAGCGTCTTCAAGCACAACAATATATTGAACTATATCAAGCCCGCATATCTCGAACTTTCAATCGTAAAGTTAAAGAGAGGGTATTCAAGGTTGGCGAACTTGTATTAGCTGTTCGGAGATCGATGGTGATGACTCATAAAAGCAAAGGGAAATTCCAAGCAAAATAGGAAGGCCTTTATGTAATTGAGTCCGTATTCTCCAGTGGCGCCTATCGGTTATCAAAGCCCAATGGAGATCTACTCATGATGCCAATCAATGGCAAATTTCTTAAGAAATACTATGTAAAAAAAAAAGAGAGACAGAATAAAAATGAAGTTTCTTTTATTACTATTTTTGTTCAAAACAAAAGGTTAAGGACGAGGACCACTACCTCCCTCATTGAATACATAGTCAGTTAATGTCTCGAAGGCATCGTTGCCTTAGTTCATAAAAAACTTGCAGGCGGCCATCCTCAGTGCTTCTTCTTCAGGAGTTTTTCCTGACTCTACTAAGAATGCAAGGACATCTTGTGGTGGCTTGGACGTAGAAGAGCTGTTGCCTAGTTGAGTTGGGCCTGTCATTGTTGGCTCAATGGGACACATCTCAGTGATGTCCTCAATTTTCCTGGAGGCTTCATTCTTTTGCTATACATCCTCGGAAGACATTTTCAATGGAGGAGTAGAAATAAGAATGAAATGATTACAGAGAGTTCTCGCCTATTTATAGAAGAGGACTGTTGATGAACCGGTCTTTGAGATTGAGAAAAACCTTTTATTCTCGAAAAGACCTGTCCGTTCGTTATATCGGGTTCATTCATTTAATTATGAAATCGAATCAATATTTTCTTTTCCCGAAAATTATGATTCATTCATACATTAAGATGGACTTATATGCTCATGACATCTGTCTCCTTATTCCCCAGCTACCAAGGTTTTGTTAAGCTGATTTCTTGTCTCCTGGGAGAGGGATTTTAAATCTTCTATTTTATCAATTGATTAAAAAGTCGAATTCGTTATTTATCATGTTTTCATAACCTCTGGATAAATACTAAAATCCACCTACTTTTCCTATCTATCATTTCCATTTTGACCTCTGCATAGATATTAATCTACTTTTCTTTGAGTTTTTTACATACTATCATGTCCATATTACCTCTGATAGTATTGTATACTCTAAAAATAGAAAACAAGATTTTATTATCTATCATGTCCATATTTCATCTAGATAGATACAAATCATTGAGCATAGAAGAATTATCATTTCCATCCTCATATCATACAAGTCTATTACATTTCTTAGACTTTCTTACAAATCATAATGGAAATCTATTACATCTTGGATTTTCATTCTATACACACAACGATAACCTAATGGAGATCTATTTCTTCTTTGGATCTTCTTCGTCGGATTCGTTGTTGGTGTCAATTCCTTGTTGTCTGAGCCTCAGTGGCGACCAGAACAGTAGGAATCAAACTCTGGTCTTCTCTCTCAGACGAGAGGAGAACCCCAGGGTATGGCAGCCCGAAGGTGTGTTGCTGCCAATACAACTGGTGGATTAGGGGCGGCCTTCCAGAGGAGATAGGAATGTATCCAGCATTGGGATACAATTCCTAGTTCTGTCCTGAAAGGAACTCTACTACCCGATTTCTCGGGGTAGAGTTGACTCCACCATCCAACTCTCCGTGTATAAAGGCTCTTCCTACCAACAGAGGAAGACCCTTCTATCTCACGAAGAGTTACGAGTTGTCTGATTTGCACATCAAAAGTGCATGAGCTCCCTAATGTTGATGTCCGAAGAACGCTCTTCACAACGTCAAAGTCACCAATGCCGGTTCTGGAAAAGCTGTTCAGCCAAACTTCTGCAGAAAACAACAAAGAAGAAGTGTTTTAAACAGAAGTATCATCAGATGCGTATTAAACGCTAACTAAAAAACAGATGACAAGGCTTTTACGCCAGTGATTAAGCAAGGCTTTTAAGCCAGTGCTTCAGCAAGGCATTTACGCCAGTGATTAAGCAAGGCTTTTACGCCAGTGCTTCAGCAAGGCTTTTACGCCAGTGATTCAGCAAGGCTTTTACGCCAGTGCTTCAGCAAGGCTTTTTACGCTCGTCAAGAATTTACGCTCATGAATAGCTGTTTTCAACAAAAAATTCGAAGACAGATATTTGCTTACGATCGGACTTACCACTTAAGTCAAATAATTTGGCTCTAATTGTGGTTGAATCTACGTCAAATGACTGGGCGTACAAAGGAACACCGTTGGAAAGCTTCGCCATTGTCACTTGTTGGAGAACGACATTGCAAAAAGTTATCTTCAGAGGAATAGAAATGAGAATATATGAAACATTCTTGGCTATTTATAAAGACTGAAGAAACTGTTGGTATGAGTCTATTTCGGGAGAAGAACCTATTAAAAGGCTCTTGTAACCACAAGACAGATGCCACGTGTTGGTTTGTTTCTTGGGAATTAGCAACCATAGAAGCAGTCAAAAGAAGTGCTTAAACAATTCTGCGCATCAATAGATGAGATTAACAGCAAAATTTTATTTATAAAGGGGGAAGTGGACCCCTACAGATGAAAGATTCGCAATACATAAAAACATTATTTCTCTCCTTCGTTGGGCTGACGAAGGGAGACACCTAGTTCGTGCATATTGCGAATCCCGAAGCGACGCATCAGATTAAGAAATGCTTCGGCATCTCCTGGCCCTTCGTACGCAGTTGGGGGACCACCATCGATGCGAGTAAAGACTACAGGAGTCACTCCAAAGCACTCTCAAAGGTTGCGTGCCCGCTCAAAATCAAGCTTGGAGCTCGAAGCCTCTATGTTGGAAATCTCGTTCTTTGGCGCCATGTCACTATGAAGATGAATGACAAGAGTGAAGAATTTCCACTTATTTATACAAATTAAACCAACTCTTCATATTCCTTATTGGAAATTGCTCATTATTAATGCAAACTCGGGGAAACGAAAAGGCATTCGAAAGTTTCGAGAAAGAAATTTATTGTGACGGTTAAGTGTTGACCGACACTATTGAAAATTACGGCGACTGTTGGATATTCCTACTTTTACGCGGATGACTGTTGCGTATCCCGAATTTTACGCTGACTGATCAAATCTCAACTTTTAGGCTTCAGTTCAAAGTGTTTCAAATTTTGGAGATATTTGAAAACTTTGAAGGGGGTCTTGTAGGAGCGTAAAAAGTGCTTCACAGAAAGAGTCAAAGTGATAGACCATTCCACTCAAAATTGATCCTCTTTACGCCACAGAGAGGCTAGTCTCTTTACGCTCAAGTCAAGGCTAATTATTTTTTACGCCTAAAGCAGCCAGGGTCAAGACAATGGTTTTTACGCCCAGGACAGGCTAGCCATTTTTACGCTGGACGAAGCTGTCAAGTCTCGCATTTAATGCAAACTCTGACATGAAGATTTTAATGATGGCATATACCACAGAATTCAAAGGTTTTTGTTTTTACGCAGAGACCAATGTTGTCGTTTAGTGTGTGGATTGAGCTACTTTACGCTCACACTATGGCTTCTTTTACGCATGAAGACTATACGAGCTTTCACGCTCAACAGTTGACGTGTGCGTAAAGTCTATTTGAGCTACTTTTACGCTCAAGGTTATTCAACAACCACTTTACGCGGAAAGTCTATGTCAGGGCTATTTTACGCCTAATCTACTGCTTTACGCTCAGAGTACATTGGGGCTATTTTTACGCCCTATTCTCCTCCACCAGTTTGGAACGTGGTTTGCCTACGTGGCTTTCATGCCATTCTTCTCGAAGAACGTGTGTACATACATCATATTCTTATTGAAATGATGGGACACGTGTCAACATATGCAGAGGATGGCTTCGATCGTGGGTGGCAGTTGTTAGCGTAAAGATGGAACTTTTGCTGAGTTTTTACGCACAAGAGCCCAAGTCTATAAATAGACTTATTTTTCTCAAGACACACACAGAGACAGGAGAGAATACAGAGATCAGAACTTAGAGATTTTGATTCTCTAGAGCATTCTTCTTCAACCTTTCTTTCAGAACAGAGTGAAGCAAAGCAAGAAAGCATTCGGCCTCGCCATCAGTGCCCAAGTGCGTCGATATCTTTCTGGTGACTTAGTTCTTCCAGTTGTTCTACTTCAAGCAACGATCTTCATCATCATCATATGGTCTAAGGAACAAAGTGATCATTTACAGATCAGACTTCCATAGCAATACTTTCCCAGAATCAAATTTGTACTTCTTGTACTTTTTCTCGTTTTATTTTCAAAAGCCAATTTCTCTTTGGCATTTTGTTAAGTGAAACAGCGGCTGCGGGGCTGCCGCTGGCTGAACTGCAACTCTTTCTACTGCTGTCACGGCCAGATCAATACCTCGTGTAAGCTCTGCTGTGTGCCTCTGCTGCTGGGTCTGCTGACCCACCATGTACTGTCGGAAGAAGGCTAACAGTTGTACGACATCAACTGTCCCCGCAGGTGGCTGCTGCTGCTGAAGCACATCCGGAATTGTCGGACTCGGCTCATGCCTCACAAGTGGAGGGGCTCCTCCAAAAACTGCTGAAACGCCTACCCCAGCTGGCATGACTGGGGCTGCGGTACCAGGGGCTGGCTGCTGAGTATGAGAGGTGGCAGACCTTTCATCGGCATCCCCCTGGCCCTGGCGATGCGATCTTGTCTCAACCATCCTGGAAACACAGATCAAAAAGAAACAATTGCTGAGAATGAGTCAAAATATCAAAGTAGGACAGTTAAATTCAAAGGAAGACAATAAGCAGCAAAATTTAGACATACGAAATCTGATAAAGAGTTTTTCCTAACGTGATTGAGTACCTTCAAAATTTTCCTAATTCTACTGCAGGCTGTAATGATATTCTAGTTCGAATACCACTACATTTCTAAACTAGACCTGCATGGGCCACCACTAAAAATGTGTCACGACCCGCACCCTAGAGTAAGGGCACGAGGCATGGGTACGTCCAGCCTACGCCGCAGTGTCGGCAGTAGAATGCTGTCCTAGGTCACAACATCTAACAATATATGCTAAACAGTTTATACTCCCCGAATGGGGGTGACATAGCAGGAAGTAAACTCAATCACAACTAAGGCAGGAAGATAAGATGGAAAGATAGATAGATAAATACTGCTGAAATGAAAGGAAATCCATAAGTACAAACAGAGAGTCTAAGTGTCTAAGATAAATACATATCCCAAGTACCAAATATATACAATCATCCAGAATGAATATAAAAGAAGGCATCCTAGTCTAGAGGAGTGTCGTCCACAGCTAAAGGGTTCTGCTGCTGGTCCAAGTCTGTACTGTCATCTAGGGTAGCCCCATAATAAGTGGGACAGCCCGCCTCGTCCTCATCCTCTGTAATATTTCAACAGGTCCAGTCAGGACAGGAGCGAGCATAATACATCTCAACAAGTCATAGCAGGGAAGGAAATATAATCATGCTAGAGAATAAAATACAGGAAACTGAAGAACAACATAATATAAGAGAGAGACTGTAAGTAAATATCTATGATATATAAAGGAGAGACAGTGCTAGTGATTTAGAGTACAAGACGAACATGTGAATGGCTTAGGACTGATTCATGACTACACTAAGAGTGATTCATGACTTTACTACTTTGGATATTTATTCACATGACCATTCATACTCCCCTGTACCCAATCAATACACAAGGATCCAGTCAAGTTACATTAAGATTCATGACTAAACTACTAACCCGTATAGGGTGATTCATGAATTGATTCATGAAGGCTCGGTGATAATGAGAGTACATGAGTCACTAGCTGATTCCCGAAGATTCATGATAATAGAAGCATAATATACGTGATGTAAGAGAAACACACTGGACAAAAGTATCTGATGCTCCCGAGAGGGATAACATCTCATGAAGGGATCCATATAGGACTAATCCGTGTTACCAACGTGTCAGCATCAAGTAAGATAATCTAAAGCAGAAAATATAATCCTAAACAAGATATGAAATGATCAGAGAATGTACTCGCCTGCTATCTGAGTGTCCAACAGAAATGTACTGTCCGAAGAGAGGTGTCTGGCTCCTATTCAGAACAGCACAAGTCACAACAAGTCCAGAATGGTAAAGATAAGCACTACAATGCATTCTACATGAGTCTAGGTCGAACTAGGTCAAAGTCAACTCTTGGTAAACCCTGGTCAACCAAGAAGTCAATCCTAGGTCAACTATGGTCATACTAGGTCTAACAAGTCTAATTAGTCTAACTAGTCTATTCTAGGCCTAATCAAGACTAAACAGCCTAACTAAGCTCTCACTAGTCTAACAGACACAACATAGGCCCAATAACATATATAGAATATGTATCACTATTCACATATGTGAATATATATGTATATCCACATATATAAATAGAAATGTGCCTAGCACATTAGCTATCACACATAAAAATCCCATAATGCTACTCTACCATCACACATACGAATATAGGCTATTATAACTATTTACCCACACATATATATATATATATATATATATATATATATATATAGTAATTCACATACACATAGATTAGGAAATATCTACATATATATACATATAGAGGATACAAATATGTGTGTATGTGGATAGAGGAGCAATGTGTGTGCAAGTGTGTGTGAGAAATACATGTAAACATGTGTGTGTCCCATGATATATGTGACAGGAAAAAGTGTGTACCTGTGTGTGTGACAGGAAGTGAGGGTGTGTGTGTATAATGTCCTGTGTACAGGAAGTATAGGTGTGTGTTGTAGAAACATGGAAAAGAATAAAGAAAGGTCCATGCGGCCAAGGAGCCCTATGCGGTCAGACTGCTCATGCGGCTCAGGGGTCCATGCGGCTCAAGGGTCTATGCGGCTCGAGTAATTCCATGCGGCTCGAGTAATTCCATGCGGCCCAGAGAGGTGCCACGTGGCTTTCAACAGCTCTTCCCTTCGTCTTTTGCTGTATTTAATGCCCTGACGGCTGACAGCTCTGACAAATGACAGCTCTGACATAAAGGCGCAATAATAACTGACATAATGGCGTGTTCCTAGGGAAGAGAAGAAAATCTTCCCACAGTTGACAGAATCCACCAAATCCCGAGGCATGCGGCTGCTACATTTATACGACCGACCACTCCATGCGGCCGCTTATTTCATGCGGCCGCCCATCTTAATGCGTTTGCATCCTTTATGCGGTCGCCCATCAGCATGCGGCCGCTTACTTCATGTGGCTGCCCATCTCCATACGGCCGCATCCTTTATGCGGCCGCCCATCAGCATAAGGCTGCCTATCCACATGCGGCTGCCCACCTTCATGCGGCTGCCTATCCCCGTGCGGCTGTTCATCCCCATGCGGCTGCCCATCTTCATGCGGTCGTTCATCCTCATGCGGCCCACTCATATGCGGCTCTGCCAAGATGACCCAATGGAGGACACGTGGCGCTTGTCACGACACGTGGCAGTCTTATCTTCCTGGAATTATGGATGCTAACAAATCCTAACAAAATCAGATTTGTTGCAATCACCATAATTGCCCAGATCAAGTCAAATCGAGCAAATTGGACACGTGGCAGGTCATTACAAGTCGCAAATATTCATGGCAATCAACATTTATTGCCCACAGAGATTTGATGTAATCTACATTAATTAGCTCGATTTGCTACAAGCAGAATGAAGGGCCCAGATTAATCGGTCCTTAACCGCCGACATATCAAGGAGGCAATCATCGCAAACCCTAATGATTGCATCCCACTCCTATAAATAGCAAGGTGCCATTCCCTTGCGAAGAGGACCTCTTTTTGGAGAAGAGCACCAGAGCACCTAAAGAGACTTAAAGAGAGAGAGAGAGAGCCAAGAGAGCATTTCTTCAACGCCAAACAGATCTTCCCCGGATCCAAGGCTGCATCCGATCGTCCAAGGAGTAAGGCAGAGCTGCCGTCGCTTTCCCGAGCCTCTACCGTCACCCTCCGGAATCTAAAATAAACAATTGTACTTAGATTGTTGTACCTAGGTTTTTGTCCCTAGGCTTTTTTTGTACAAGCGAGTTTGTATTGTGAAGTAAAAGTCCAGTCCTCCGATAATTGTTCTGTTCTTTTATATTTCATGGCAAACACGATGGCGACTCTGCTAGGGATAAACTTCTCCACGGCTGAGAAGTTGGTGACGCAATCGGATGCAGCCAAACTCGGCTCCACGCAACAGAAGATGGTCGTCTGCCTCGACCAACAGGCGTTTGAAGAAATGCTCTCCGACGGGAGCGCTGGCCCGGTCCAGAAGCAAACCCGCACAAAGAAGGCTCGCAGGGAGTGGAGGTCAAAATCATTTGCTCCTCCCCAAACCCTGGACGGAGTACTCTTTGCTGCCCAAGACGGCGAAGGCGACTCTCATGCGGCCCCACTTCAAGCCATAGATGACTCTGCTGTCCCCAAGTCCGGCAGAGGAAAGCACTACGATGCTGGACTTGCAGGGACAAAGGGTGATTCTATGTGCTCCAGGAAGAAATCGAACACTCATGCGGCCAAGACTGCCAGCCGCATGCATGATACTCATGTGGCCGAAACTGCCAGCCGCATGAAGAATATCCATACGGCCAGAACTCCCAGCCGTATGGAGAAAACCTATGCGGCTGAGACTTCCAGCCGCATGAAGAAAGCCTATGCGGCCACAACTGCCTGCCGCATGAAGACTATTAACTCCAGCCGCATACTGCCTGCTCCATGCAGCTCAGGCTCAGTCTTCGATCGCCTCTCCTATGGTCCTGATCTCTCATGTACCTAAGAGAATATGTCTGACGCTCTGCAGCATCACTTTGACTCTTCCTACTATGCGCCTTCAGGCGCTAGAGTGAAGAAGTCAAGGGCAGTGCGAGCTTGGCGAGCTCAGTCGGCTGTCCCAACCTCTGACCATCCGAGCGCTCCACATACCATTATGCGGGCCTCTGATGGGAAGTTGTACAGAACCACTCGAGTCCCGTCCCCGTTGGCAAATGGACAGAACGGTTCCCAAAAGTCTCCCAAAACCAAGGGAGCAAACATGGTCATTCCAGACCCATCAGACTTGCGTGAGGTTATCCTCCACAAACGCAAGGAAAGGGAAGAGGTCTCGGTGTGCAAAGAGTCTTTCCACGGACGTCACTGTACCCAAATCATTGTCAACTGCTGTTGCAACGACGCAACAGTACAAGAAGACCGACGGTCTGTCTTCCAAAGACTACAACAGCTGAGCTCAGAGGAGGAGGGGCCTCTTGTTGTCTCCTGCAATTCTACTCAGAAAATCTCCGCCGATGGGAGAGGGAAGAAGATAAACGTCTCCAGCCCGAAGGGGTCAACCACTGTAACTAAGAAACTGTCGTCTAAACGGTTGTCCACCACCGAAGTTTTCCAAGGTACCCGTTCGAAGACAAAATTTGCTACAGTTGGAGATTCATCATCCACACCACTGGGGGTCGCTGGAACTGGGGGTAACCCTCCTCCGAACATCCACGATAATCCGATGTTCCAAGGAGACGATCCCGGTGAAACAACTCTTCCATCAGATACAACAGATGCCGACGTCCCCGAGGACGTCCACGACTCTCAAGATAAAGCAAGCTCTGAAGTTGGGGGTACTATTCCTTCTGAGTCCGAACCAGAGGAGAACATTCCTACCCCGATGACTTTTCGGTACATGGGTATGACTCAGAGGGTACGTCCTCCACCGTTCCTTCCATCTCTCCTCATGTAAGGACGGTATTCATGACAGATAGTAACCAAGGGGGTTCCAGTGATCTCCAACGCATCGACACTCTGGAGGCCATACTGCATGCCTTGGTTAAGTCCGTATACGAGATCAAAGCGGCTCTTCCAACTTTGCAAGGAGGGACGCCTGGCCAAACAAGCGTGGGTCCCGCAGTCAATGCGGACTCAAATTCAGAGGCACCAAACTCGGGCAACAATCCTCCTGAAATGACGGCTTCCACCGCTGTGGATGAGGCCAGAGAAGCAAGAAGAGAGGTCCAGGAGCTCCGAGCCATGTTTCACGCTCGGAAAACCTCTCAAGACCTCAGAATACGGCAACCATACCCTGCTGCATGGAGGGATGTCCCCTTCCCACCAAGATATAAGCCGTTTAACATCAATCCCTATGATGGAAAGACCTCCGCGAGTCGGTACATCACTTACTTCGAGGTCACCACCGACCATCTGCCCCATGACGATGCCATCCTTATACGATTATTCATCGGAGCATTGGAAGGGGTCGCCTTCGACTGGTACCGCAACCTGCCAGACAACTGCATCCACTCCTTCGCCAGCTTCAAACGCATGTTCTTGGAGAGATTCTACGAAGTAGGATAGGATGTCACAATATCCACCCTCATGGATGTCATCCAAGGGGAGAAGGAGCTGACAAGGAACTATATTAAGCAGTTTTGCCAGACCGCAATGAAGTTGCCATCTGGTAATCCGGATTCCTCCTTGATTGAAATTTGCCAACAGAGATTGCTTCCAACAATCAGTATTTGGATGGGCGAAAGTCAATTTAAGGACTGGAAGACGTTTATCATCAGTGCTACTAGCGTCGAAGAACGGTTAAAGAAGGCTCGCCAACTGGGATTGCACATCTCGAAGGGAGAGAACAAGGGCAAGCGTCCTAATGCCAACAACGACAATGGGGTAGCCCCTCCAACAATCGAGACAACAGGGGTAAACAGGATATGGTGGCCGACACAGCCCAGAAACCTGAGTCAAAATCGGTTGACAAACAATGGCCGCAAATGACCTACTCCTTCGAAGACGGCCACGTCAAACCTATCTTGGACATGCTCATACAAGGAGACAAAATTCAGCTCCCTCCACCAAGACGGGAACCTCGGCCGACAGAAATGGAGAGCCCAAAGTACTGCCATTACCACCGCTACGTCCAGCATGCTACACACGACTGCTACCAACTGACGCGATACATCCAACATCTCATCGATTCGAACGCTCTGGCCATCGATTTCGAGGAGGTAACCGCGGCGGCCAACATGGTGTCCGTACAATTCAGCAGCTTCCCTCCAACAGAGACTCAAGACGGTGTGGTACCCATTCCTCTGGTGACAATGGAGATTGCTAACCTTCCACCTACTCGGCATCAGGCTACTAGTCTAGTGCCCCTCACTACATCACGGGAGAGGTCATGTGGGTCCATCCGGACCTGGTACTTGAGGTGACTCAGTCGACACCACCTGCCATTCGTAAGAAAAAGAGTAGAAAAGTCAGATCCTGCCACACAATCTCGGCAGATATCGAAGAAGTCACGGCTGTCGTTACTCGGTCTGGGGCACAATCCCAATATGTGGCTGATAACCCGACTGAAGATCATCAGCCAGCTACTGCTGACGCTCCAGGATCTTCTCAGCCTCCGACGACCGACAAGCTTAGGCCGAAGGAGACTCACTTTGACAAGTCCCTCTGAAAAGAGGCACCTCAAGGGCTGGAGAGGCCCTACAACTTTGACATCTTGGCGCAATTGGCCAACACACCGGCCAAGTTGTCATTATACGAGCTCCTGAGGATCTCAAAGGATGTTCGTGCGGCTTTGAGCGATGCACTCCAAAATGCCGACGCATATCTGGCTCAGGTCAACCTCACAGGAGAGAGCCCGCCTGCAAATCTCTAAGACAACGCTTGTACAGGAGCAATGCCCAATATTGTCTTCACTCCGTAGGACATGCTCATCAAAACCAATCTGCACGATCATCCGTTATACTATACTGGATACATCGGAGACGTAAAGTTGGACCGGATGCACATTGATCCTGGCTCTTCCATAAGCATCATTTCGAAGGGTTTGTTACATCACCTCCGCATTCCTATGCATCGCCTAACACCAACAAGTACCGCCATCAGCGGTTTTAATTCGGGCAGGAGCTACCCAATTGGGAAGATTCGCTTGAATTGCCAAATTGGCGATCTTCAGTCAGAAGTAACCTGCTACGTTATAGATGCGGACACTTCCTATAATATCCTCTTGGGGAGCCTTTGGATACACGATTACATGATCGTGCCTTCCACGTTGCACCGGTGCTTTAAATATGTCGACAAACATGGCTTCGTAAGGACAGAATTTGTCGACATCGATCCCTTCAAAGGGGTCGAATCCTACTACTCGGATTCCTGTCTATATGAAGAGTCGAAGAGGCACCTGGATGAAGATGTACAAACTCGAACTGAAGAACCTCTGACAATCTACCTCCAAGCTCGCAAACCTAGCAAATCCGTACCCCTTACGGCCGCTCTGCGTAAGGATACAATCAGCCTCTCGGCACAAGAACGGTAAATAATAATCCGGCTGCCAAGGTCCGGCCAAGCTCCGAGACCCACAATGGAGCCACTGACAATCATGCTATCGAGAGTTGGCCAGCCACAAGCAGAGAAGTTCAATCCCTTTGACAAGCCAATGACGATACGTCTTCCTAAGAAGAATCGTCACCCCGATGCAAAGTCTGGGGCTTCTAGCGAGCCAACAACTCCCCGACCAGCATCGAGTACCAAACTGGGGGTCGCTAGTTTGTGAACAACTCCACGTTTGGCTAGACCAACAGAACCTCTGATGATCAAGCTACTCAATGTTGGCCCAATGATTACATCATGTTTCTGAATATGGCTAATCAGTTAAGTTTAACATAATGATGTCACTAATATTCATATACTCACTATCATGTTGCTACTTAAACTTAGCATTGTCCTAATTGTCCTATATTATATTGCTATGCTTGTATCGTACTGCAACATATTTTGCTGGCCTAACATGTATTTGTAGACATGCAGTAAGTATGATCAAACATGATCAAACCAGGACATAGGCAATAAAGAATTAATGATGGACCAAAGACGGCATCATACAAAGAGATTTCTCCGAACCGCCTAGCGACCTATCCGGGGCATCGCATCGGGGGTTCCGCTGCCCGGTCAGCGGACAGGGGTCGAGGGGGCAGCGCCCCCCGTCGGGGGTTCGGGGGCAAAGCTCCCAAAAGGTATTCAGATTTCCAGATCTGTTTATCTTCGGACGACTGCTGTCAAGGAAAAAGACGTCTTCAGGACTGCTCAAATATCAGAAGAAAGGCGTCATCAAAGGGCTCTTGGTTTTTCTATTTGTTCCAAGTCTGTAATCTTCAATTTTATTGAGTCTAAGAGAATGTGTACGTTGAGTCGCACTGAGTCATCTCTACCCATAGACATTTCTCTCCAAGCTCTACCACACAACAGACCAATTCCTGAACCAAGCCCAAGCTCCACAAAGCCCAAAAGCCCAATGGACCAATTCTGTCTTCTGGAGACAGAGTTCGGGCCGAACTCTGCCTCCACACAGAGTTCAAGCCGAACTCTGTCCCCTGATTTCCAGGAACTCATTTTCATGGTTACCAATTGCTAGCTGGTATAACGACCATATTTTTGAATTTTGAGGACAGAATTCTGGCCGAATTCTGCCTTCCAGACTAGTATATATAGGGCATGATTTCAACCATTTTCATTCAACTCTTTATTATCTTTCTATCTCTCACTCTCAATTACCTAAGCCTTATACTACCTAAGCCTTACTCTTCTAATCTACTAGCCACAAAACTTCCTAAGCCCCAAGGTGCTCAAGTGCGATTCAGCTAGAAGTTTTTGTGCAAGAGTTGAAAAGAAAAGTCACTTGGACGATTCCAAGTTTTGTCACCTGCGAATCTGTAAGAAGTTGGCGTGCTCTTCTGAGTAAAGGCACATGGTTGTACACTATTTCACAAATAGTGGATTTCAATCCTGAGCTAGAGTTCTCAGGCCTGGACTAGTCCTCCACGAGGGAAACCAGGTTAAAACTGCTGTGTTTGCGTATGCTCTTCATATCTTTATTTACTTCCGTATTTCTCTCTGATTTATTTACTATCTTTATAGTTGTTTTGTGATTGTGATATAGAATTAATTTTTATTTGGTGATTATCGACACAAACTCTATTCACCCCCTCTAGAGTTGCCTACACGTTATTTCACCGAAGTCATCCTCTCAGTCTTCATTTATACAGGGGGTGGCCGAATAAGAACCGGAACTGGCAAGTATGTGGCTGCCCACACTGATATTCCCTCCGCATATGATGTAATCCAGCTAGAAAAGATACCTTACTTCATCAATAAAGGGCTATCTTTGAACTACTTCGAGCTTAATAAGCTTTGTACAATGTATGCTATGGAATACGGTATAGGCACTCACCTACACACACAGGTGACAAATGTTTACACCGTAAACCAGCTTACTCCAGTAGAAGACCGTCACGACCAACACCCTAGAGTTAGGGCACGGGAATGTAACAACGCCCAGCCTACGCCGCAGTGTCGGCGGTAGAACGCTGTCCTAGGTCACAACATTTAACAATATAATGCTGAGCAGTTTATACTCCCCGAATGGGGGTGATATAGCAGATACAGACTCAATTACATCTAAGGTAGAACATGATAAGGACAGATAAACATGAAATCCAAAAGAGGTACAACAGAGAGAAATCTAAGTGTCTAAGATACATAAACCCAAAAATACATCTCAAATCTCAAAACTCAAATACAGTAATCCACAAAGTAAATACAACTCCAGACAAATGAAATAACTATCTAAACAACCTCTACTGTGTCTCCTCTAGGCTAGCAGGCAATCCCAGACTATCTGTAAAATTTATCAACAGGTCCAGTCAGGACAGGAGCGAGCACAATACATCTCAACAGTTTATAGCAGGTTAGAAAATATAAACATGCAGTAGAGTAAGATACAGGATCTGAAAGAAATACAGTATGTAAACAGAGAAAGAACTGTAATAGAAATATCTACTATAAATAGAGAACTAATAGTGGCTAGTGATGTAGAGTACAGGATAGCACATGTGAACATGACAGATTGGTACATGATCTACACTAAAGAGTTGTACATGATCTACACTACTATAGAATTGTTCACATGACTACTAGCACTCCCCCGTTTTCCCCAATCAGTACACAAGGATCTATACAGGCTATGTTATCGTACATGATATCACATGGGACCCGTGAAAGGGTGCACATGATAGTATACATGAAGGCTCCGTGAACATGAGAGTACATAATTCACAGGAGTGTACATGTATGGTGAAAGCACAGGAGTACATGATGAAAGTGAAACACACATGACACAATGTACCCGATGCTCCCGAGGGGGATAACATCGCATGAAGAGATCCGTATAGTACTAATCCGTGATAATGTCGTGACAACATCAAGTAAGGTAATCTAAAGAAGGAATATAATTCTAAGCAGGATATGAAATGATTAGAGAATGTACTCGCCTGATAACCTAAACAGCTGATAAGTATAGGGGGTCCAACTGAAGCCACAGAGTCCTATTTAAAGCAACACAGGTTACAAGGTGTTCAAGTTGTAATAAATGAATCTCTACAAACAATCTATTTTATCCTAGGTTCTTCTAAGTCAAAGTAACTCTAGGTCAACTCCAGTCAATAATTTAGTCAAACTAGGTCAAATGTTGACTTACAGTTGACTCTTGGTCAACTGTTCAACTCTGGTCAAACAGGGTCAATTCTAGTTCAATTATTAAAGTATACTCCGTTATTCGTACATCGAAACTTACGACACGCAATTCAAGATGAGATGATAAACAATAAAGTTGATAATCTTATTATAGTGATCCACATGTCCATCTTGTCAATTTTAGCGATGTGAGATCACTGGAATTGACTGAGCTCAGTTTCGTTGTACTAATCCCGAAATACGAACATTATAAGAATTAATTATTAATTAATTATGAAAAGGTTAAACTCAGAAAAACTATCAACAAACATTGTCGGACGATGAAATAAACATCGCCAACGTGTCCAGAATGGTCAAATTAGCTAGGATAGCCTACCCATCGATCCAATTTGGATACAAGGGCAAAAAGGTAATTTTGGGTCAAAACGGTGTCCGTGTCGGAGCCGTTTTGCACCAAAAAATGTGCAAGAAAATAAGTCTACAAAATATTACAAATTATATGTCCACGAAACCAGAATGACGATACGAACCCAACGGTATCTCCAGAATTGGATTCCGTTGACCCGATCTCAATTTGGTCCGTTGACCAGAACTTAGAATTCCGGTTTGCACGAAAATGCGTGCCGGAACCAAAGTTCTCAAAACTCAGCAAACTACATGTCAACGAGTCCAGAATGACGATACAAACTCAACGGTTGTCATGACCCGCACCCACTGTGAGGGTACGAGTACGTAACAGCGCCCAGCCTACGCCGCAGTGTCGGCGGTAGAGCGCTGTTCTAAGTCTCTAACTAACCATCAACTCATGCAGTATATAATGTACTCATCATGATCAACTCCGAACGGAGGACAAGTATAAGATAAGGTGTATCTCAATCACAGTCTAAGCACGATAAGATAACACAGAATTGTAACTAAGAATTGAAGACAAAAATAAATACTGAAATAATAACAATATCTGAATAATCTCAATACATCTCAAGTCTCATTTCTATACAACCAGCTCTAAAGAAAAAAAATAAATGTAAGTCTACTAGACTAAATCCCGATCACTCCTGAGTGTCGGGGCCATAGGTAGCTAAACCGTCTCCTCAGTAAAATGTAGGGCATGTGTCCTCAGGGCAATCATCTGTAAAATTTCAACAGGTCCAGTCAGGACAGGAACGAGCACAATCTCATCTAGAAAACCCAAGTAAATGACAGAGAACTATAAAGCAGTTATAGGCAGTTGTATTGATGAACATGGCAGTTTATATTCAGGTGATGGTAAGAAAGACAGATAAAGTGCAAGGAAAGTAAATACTAAACAAGAGAAGAATCATAGCAATGAAGACTGTAAAAATAGAACTAGCTGAACCAGGGTAATATGATATAAAGTCCAGACAAATGTAGACCAGTGTAACTCCAATGTAAGTCCAGTACAGGATGAATCTCATACAAGATGAATCCAGCAAGGGACGATTCCAGTCATAGTGATCAATGATTCCAGGGTGAGTCCAGCCTATACTCTAGCAGTGTGTTTTAAAATACCGAGATCGACATGTAAACGGCTGTGGGTAATCTGGCACATCACACACCTGGCCGGGTGTGAGATGGCTATCATTCCAGTAGATTCCAGTAGGGGTGATTCCAGTAATGGGGTATGTCTACATGTCTTACTCTAGTATTTCCCCTCCCAGCAAGTGAATCCAGAATTCCGACACAATGATTCAAGATGAGTCCAGCCAAGTACAATGATACCAGTAAATGATTCCGGGGTGATTCCAGTAAATGATTCCAGTAGGTGATTCCAGTAATAGAAGCCGGAAACGATGATACCAGTAAATGAGGCCAGAATAAATGTGTGTCGTATACATGAATCCAGAAATAACAGTACGTGTTTGTAACAGAGAATCATATACAGCTAACTAGAACTGAAATACAGTAATTGACAAATAAATGAGAGAACTATCAGAGAATGTACTCGCCTGATACTCTGAAAAGAGTAATGAAATATCAGATGTCTGCAACGGAGTCACAATGTCCTAAATAAAGCAGTACAGGTTATAATATGTTTAAAATAAGATGAATGAAGTCTATGATACAATCTACATGATTTCTAGGCCAATCCAGGTCAAAGTCAACTCTAAGTCAAACTTGGTCAAACCAAGTCAACATCAAGCCTAACTTTAACCACCTGAAACTTGAAACAATGATTCCTTACAGAATAATATGAAGAGAAAGGGTCTGCACCTAAAAAATGGTGAAGGCAATACAAGAGAGATACACTACAGTGCAAGGCATGTAAAGTGTATGTGAAAACAAAGATGTGTATAAGGTGTCATATGAGAAATGGCACACAACTAATCTTAGGAACTCAAAAAGCAGTGAATGTGTGGCATGAAGAGTGAGTGAGTGTAAAAATCAGAGAATTGAACTATAGTGACTGAACATACATAAATCATCCCCCAACTGAACACACAAACAAAAGTTGACCTACATTCAAACTCAGAAAATCGAAATCTGTTTGTTTGTACCAGAACATTTAGGGAAAACCAAAAACCAATCATGAAATCCTAAAGCTAAGCTTGTAAAATATCCCAGATTAACATTGTTTCAGAAATTCCTATGACAGGGGTTATAACTCAGAATTTGAAGGGTATGTGGGTGTGTTCTTGTGTGTGTATGCAAAATAGGAAATGCAGAACTTAGTTAACAGTGTAGGGAAGGTTGTGTGTATAGATAACAAGGTGTGCAATTGATCTCAAATCAGTAAAACTTAAATCACTCAAATACAATCAATAAAACTCATTTGAAAAACTAAAACTCAGTTCTCATGTTGAGTTTATCCAACTTCAGTACATACATACAAAATCGAACCCAAACAACCTAGATTACTCATGCAACCTCAATCCTAAACATGATAGGCTAAATCCCAGATTTGTGTCAACCCTATTTTAAAATCACACAACAGTTAACTACATCAATATTTTTCAAGAAATTGAAATGACAGGATTAAGTATCAGGAAACAGTGATTTCACAAATTCGAATTAGGAAATTAACAATTAAAAGGCAATTAATAGGTTGGTAAACATGGAAGCACATGTTAGGGTGTTATATGGGTCGTGTCGTGTCCAAAAGAGTCGACACAATGTGTCCAAAAGCTAAAAACTAAGTTTCAGAGAAAACAGAATCAGCAGGCCTCGTGCGTGCGTGTCGAGCCTTCGCGGGCTCGACACAGTGATCGAGATGGGTCGAGCTCATGTATAGTGGTTCGCCCATACTAGGGCTAAGTGGTGAAGTGTCTGCATTGTGTCAAATCAAGACGTGTCTAAATAAATCCACGCGTATCAGACGCGGTTTTCGTGTGTGAGCAGTCCAGTACAAAACCCGTGCGAACGTGATTTCTTCGCGAATACTCCACGAAATCACCCCAAATTTTGGGAGAGTGGTGACAGAGGTTGCCCCCTCGTGTCCACCAAAAATTGTGTCACGAGAGGCCGTGTCGTGTCCTGTGTCGACCCCGAGCAGCAGGGCACTGCACGGTGTCCTCGTGCACGTGTTCGTGTCCAGTTTTGGACACGAAAACCAACTCAAATCGTGTTCAGACAAGTACAAACATAATCTACATATCAAGAGCTATCCAAATATATAATTTGTTTTGAAAAACATTAACATTCAATCCATTGAGGCATTCTATCGAACACCTACACAACACTACGACACGTGTCCGATACGGACACCAAACGGACACGAATTCCACCCAAATTTCAGGGACACCTAGGGGACTCCTAGATCTAGCCCTACATGCAAAGAAAAATGAAGTTTGAATCAATTTAGAGAGTTTTACCTATAGGTGAAAAAAGCATGAAAAAGCTCCAAATGGGGGATTCTTCCTCTTGGTGCCAAATGCTCCAAATTGTCCCAAAGCTGGGATAAAACTCAGAAATCAGAAAATAGGAGAGTGTTAGGTTCTAATACAAGAAACTAGGATCAAAAAGGAATCAAAATGGATTTATGGGGATTTTTGCAAGAGGGACAATACCTTTCCTTCTCCAATGTTGAAATGAATGAAAGAAGGAGGCAAGCCCTAGAGAATAAGTGTTTTTATAGGGTAGGGATCCCTATGGCTGGTCATAAAGGAAGGAATTAGGGTTAGGGTTTCCTAAATTGGCCCATGGGCTTAAGTTATGGCTAATCAAGTCATGGAGTCATAAGCCATTTCATGAAAATATAAACCATGACTCAAATCCACTAAACCAAGTCCCCTCATCCTAAAATTAGTTTCTAATGACTAAATGTAGGTTAACCTAAATTAGACTAGGGTCACCATGGCTAGGGTTAGTTTCTAGGCTAGTTCACTATGTCTCAACAGGTCAAGTCAAACTAGAACTCACCAAATCAACAAATCACCAAATAAATCAAATAAGTCAAAATGACCAAAATACCCCTAGGCTAAAAATAGCAATTAAATTATCCTAATGACGTGGTTAGGCTCTAGGTCATGCAGTCTCTCAGGTTTCACTAGCAGCACATCAAAATCATAAGTCATGACTTAAACCAGTTTTTAAATAGTTTAAAAATAATTAAAAATCACCAAAAATCACCATGTGAAATAAATATCAATAAATAATAATTATAATTACAAAATTTCAAAAATACCCTCATCTGAAAAATTGGGTGTTACAATCCTACCCACCTTATAAAAATTTCGTCCTCGAAATTAAGATTATCGCACCTCTCCTAGGTCAAACCCCCAAGCAATCAAA
Organism: Iris pallida; assembly: GCA_029216955.1. NCBI lineage: Eukaryota > Viridiplantae > Streptophyta > Magnoliopsida > Asparagales > Iridaceae > Iris > Iris pallida. The sequence continues at coordinate 10,052,004 of JANAVB010003400.1, read as the reverse complement.
GTCGAAGCAATACAATCCTACTGGTCGTGATTCCACAGTCTCGAACAGGGTAGCTACACTATCTAGCAATCACAAGCAATATCCTGGCAGGTACTAAGGGAAATCACACATGGAAGTGGGAAGGAAGAACAAGAAGGTCAAACCTGCTAATCTATCACTTGCGATGTCAGTCTCCTCAGCTGCCATCGCAAAAGCTCTACCCCTCTGGTGCTGAGCTACAGGTGGCCTAGCCCCCTCAAAAAGAGGTGCAATGGGACAATCTATCTTCTGGTGGGCAGCTGACCCACAGAAATAGCAAACCCTCAACCTCTTCCAGCACTGCTCCCAGATGTGTCCCGGCTTCTTGCAGTAGGAACAACTGATCGCCTTCGGGTCCTGACCCCGATACTGATGCTGCAACTGCTGAACTCCCACTGGTGCCTGTGTCTGCTGAGTCTGCACATGAGGCCTCTTGGCCTGGCCTCCGCTGCTGCTGGTACCATGAGCGTCCCGTCCCCTCTTGAGCCTCAGCTCAAGATCATCCTCAGCCAGTAAAGCTCCCGTCAAAATCTCCTCAAAAGTGGCATCCCTGTTGCCCTTGGTCAAGGACTTGACTTCCTTGACCAGACCCTTTCGGAACCTCTGGGCCTTTGCCGTCTCGCTCAAACCCTCTACGAATCTGCTGAGGCGGCCAAACTCCCCAGCGTACTCCTCCACTGACAAGCTCCCCTGTACTAGGCTCTCGAACTGCGACTCCAAGGCTCTGAGCGCTGAATCTGGAAAGAACTTCTTCTTGAAGAAGCCCCTGAACTCCTCCCACGTCTGTCCAGCTACCTCCACTCTGGGGTCTGACTGATACCAGGTGCGAGCAAGATCTCGCATCCGGCTAGCTGCGGCCTCGATCTGAAGATCTGCTGGTATCCTGGCCAGGCGGAAGATCTCCTCTATATGCTCGATCCACTCATCGGCATATAGGATCTCCTCTGTCCCCAAAAAGTCTCTGGGGCTCATCTTCTGAAACTGCTCGATCCCCGGTGTCCTCGGCTGCTGGATCACTGGTCGTGCTGCAACTGTCGCAAGGGCCAACTCCATGCCTCGGTCCTGTCGGGCCTGCTGCCGGTCTATAAACTGCTGGAAGTAGGCAAACATCTGTGCCGCATCCACGTGTCCTATAGGCGGCGGCTGCTGGAACTCCATCTCTGGGATAACTGGGTCCTGCCCCCGAGCTGATGGAGGCACACCCCTTGCTGCTGCTGCTGAAGTCTCAATATGGGCAGAGGTAGCAGGAGCTGCATCCACCTGACCCTGCTGATCTGGCTGAGAGGTGGCAGTCCCCTCTACAACGACAGCAGCACCCGAGCGATGTGATCGTGTCTCCACCATCCTGAAGACAGATCGAACAAGGGAGTCAATACTGAGCAGGAATCGATATATCAAAGTAGGACAGTTATTTCAAAGAAGGCAAATCAGTACGATATGTAGATGGCATGATTCAAAGCAGAATTTTCCTAACTGTGATTGAGTGCCTCTCCGGTAAAGCCTATCTCTCAGTCGTAACGCAGGCTCGCAGCAGTACAACTAAGTCGCCGTACTACTACGATATCGCACTAATACGACTCTCGACCTGCATGGGCCACCACTAAAAACGTGTCACGACCCGCACCCACTGTGAGGGTACGAGTACGTAACAGCGCCCAGCCTACGCCGTAGTGTCGGCGGTAGAACGTTGTTCTAAGTCTCTAACTAACCATCAACTCATGCAGTATATAATGTACGCATCATGATCAACTCCGAACTGAGGACAAGTATAAGATAAGGTGTATCTCAATCACAGTCTAAGCACGATAAGATAACACAGAATTGTAACTAAGAATTGAAGACAAAAATAAATACTAAAATAATAACAATATCTAAATAATCTCAATACATCTCAAGTCTCATTTCTATACAACCAGCTCTAAAGAAAAAAAATAAATGTAAGTCTACTAGACTAAATCCCGATCACTCCTGAGTGTCGGGGCCATAGGTAGCTAAACCGTCTCCTCAGTAAAATATAGGGCATGTGTCCTCAGGGCAATCATCTGTAAAATTTCAACAGGTCCAGTCAGGACAGGAACGAGCACAATCTCATCTAGAAAACCCAAGTAAATGACAGAGAACTATAAAGCAGTTATAGGCAGTTGTATTGATGAACATGGCAGTTTATATTCAGGTGATGGTAAGAAAGACAGATAAAGTGCAAGGAAAGTAAATACTAAACAAGAGAAGAATCATAGCAATGAAGACTGTAAAAATAGAACTAGCTGAACCAGGGTAATATGATATAAAGTCCAGACAACATGTAGACCAGTGTAACTCCAATGTAAGTCCAGTACAGGATGAATCTCATACAAGATGAATCCAGCAAGGGATGATTCCAGTCATAGTGATCAATGATTCCAGGGTGAGTCCAGCCTATACTCTAGCAGTGTGTTTTAAAATACCGAGATCGACATGTAAACGGCTGTGGGTAATCCGGCGCATCACACACCTGGCCGGGTGTGAGATGGCTATCATTCCAGTAGATTCCAGTAGGGGTGATTCCAGTAATGGGGTATGTCTACATGTCTTACTCTAGTATTTCCCCTCCCAGCAAGTGAATCCAGAATTCCGACACAATGATTCAAGATGAGTCCAGCCAAGTACAATGATACCAGTAAATGATTCCGGGGTGATTCTAGTAAATGATTCCAGTAGGTGATTCCAGTAATAGAAGCCAGAAACGATGATACCAGTAAATGAGGCCAGAATAAATGTGTGTCGTATACATGAATCCAAAAATAACAGTACGTGTTTGTAACAGAGAATCACATACAGCTAACTAGAACTAAAATACAGTAATTGACAAATAAATGAGAGAACTATCAGAGAATGTACTCGCCTGATACTCTGAAAAGAGTAATAAAATATCAGATGTCTGCACCAGAGTCACAATGTCCTAAATAAAGCAGTACAGGTTATAATATGTTTAAAATAAGATGAATGAAGTCTATGATGCAATCTACATGATTTCTAGGCCAATCCAGGTCAAAGTCAACTCTAAGTCAAACCTGGTCAAACCAAGTTAACATCAAGCCTAACTTTAACCACCTGAAACTTGAAACAATGATTCCTTACAGAATAATGTGAAGAGAAAGGGTCTGCACCTAAAAAATGGTGAAGGCAATACAAGGGAGATACACTACAGTGCAAGGCATGTAAAGTGTATGTGAAAACAAAGATGTGTATAAGGTGTCATATGAGAAATGGCACACAACTAATCTTAGGAACTCAAAAAGCAGTGAATGTGTGGCATGAAGAGTGAGTGAGTGTAAAAATCAGAGAATTGAACTATAGTGACTGAACATACATAAATCATCCCCCAACTGAACACACAAACAAAAGTTGACCTACATTCAAACTCAGAAAATCAAAATATGTTTGTTTGTACCAGAACATTTAGGGAAAACCAAAAACCAATCATGAAATCCTAAAGCTCAGCTTGTAAAATATCCCAGATTAACAGTGTTTCAAAAATTCCTATGACAGGGGTTATAACTCAGAATTTGAAGGGTATGTGGGTGTGTTCTTGTGTGTGTATGCAAAATAGGAAATGCAGAACTTAGTTAACAGTGTAGGGAAGGTTGTGTGTACAGATAACAAGGTGTGCAATTAATCTCAAATCAGTAAAACTTAAATCACTCAAATACAATCAATAAAACTCATTTGAAAAACTAAAACTCAGTTCTCATGTTGAGTTTATCCAACTTCAGTACATACATACAAAATCGAACCCAAACAACCTAGATTACTCATGCAACCTCAATCCTAAACATGATAGGCTAAATCCCAGATTTGTGTCAACCCTATTTTAAAATCACACAACAGTTAACTACATTAATATTTTTCCAGAAATTGAAATGACAGGATTAAGTATCAGGAAACAGTGATTTCACAAATTAGAATTAGGAAATTAACAATTAAAAGGCAATTAATAGGTTGGTAAACAAGGAAGCACATGTTAGGGTGTTATATGGGTCGTGTCGTGTCCAAAAGAGTCGACACAATGTGTCCAAAAGCTAAAAACCAAGTTTCAGAGAAAACAGAATCAGCAGGCCTCGTGCGTGCGTGTCGAGCCTTCGCGGGCTCGACACAGTGATCGAGATGGGTCGAGCTCATGTATAGTGGTTCGCCCATAATAGGGCTAAGTGGTGAAGTGTCTGCATTGTGTCAAATCAAGACGTGTCCAAATAAATCCACGCGTATCAGACGCAATTTTCGTGTGTGAGCAGTCCAGTACAAAACCCGTGCGAACGTGATTTCTTCGCGAATACTCCACGAAATCACCCTAAATTTTGGGAGAGTGGTGACAGAGGTTGCCCCCTCGTGTCCACCAAAAATCGTGTCACGAGGGGCCGTGTCGTGTCCTGTGTCGACCTCGAGCAGCAGGGCACTGCACGGTGTCCTCGTGCACGTGTTCGTGTCCAGTTTTGGACACGAAAACCAACTCAAATCGTGTTCAGACAAGTACAAACATAATCTACATATCAAGAGCTATCCAAATATATAATTTGTTTTGAAAAACATTAACATTCAATCCATTGAGGCATTCTATCGAACACCTACACAACACTACGACACGTGTCCGATACGGACACCAAACGGACACGAATTCAACCCAAATTTTAGGGACACCTAGGGGACTCCTAGATCTAGCCCTACATTCAAAGAAAACTAAAGTTTGAATCAATTTGGAGAGTTTTACCTATAGGTGAAAAAAGCATGAAAAAGCTCCAAATGGGGGATTCTTCCTCTTGGTGCCAAATGCTCCAAATTGTCCCAAAGCTGGGATAAAACTCAGAAATCAGAAAATAGGAGAGTGTTAGGTTCTAATGCAAGAAACTAGGATCAAAAACGAATCAAAATAGATTTATGGGGATTTTTGCAAGAGGGACAATACCTTTCCTTCTCCAATGTTGAAATGAATGAAAGAAGGAGGCAAGCCCTAGAGAATAAGTGTTTTTATAGGGTGGGGATCCCTATGGCTGGTCATAAAGGAAGGAATTAGGGTTAGGGTTTCCTAAATTGGCCCATGGGCTTAAGTTATGGCTAATCAAGTCATGGAGTCATAAGCCATTTCATGAAAATATAAACCATGACTCAAATCCACTAAACCAAGTCCCCTCATCCTAAAATTAGTTTCTAATGACTAAATGTAGGTTAACCTAAATTAGACTAGGGTCACCATGGCTAGGGTTAGTTTCTAGGCTAGTTCACTATGTCTCAACAGGTCAAGTCAAACTAGAACTCACCAAATCAACAAATCACCAAATAAATCAAATAAGTCAAAATGACCAAAGTACCCCTAGGCTAAAAATAGCAATTAAATTATCCTAATGACGTGGTTAGGCTCTAGGTCATGCAGTCTCTCAGGTTTCACTAGCAGCACATCAAAATCACAAGTCATGACTTAAACCAGTTTTTAAATAATTTAAAAATAATTGAAAATCACCAAAAATCACCATATGAAATAAATATCAATAAATAATAATTATAATTACAAAATTTCAAAATTACCCTCATCTGGAAAACTGGGTGTTACAACGGTATATCCGAAATTGGATTCCGATGAGCCGATCTCAAAATGACCCGTTGACCCGGATATTGGTATCCGACTTGCACCGAAATGCGTGCCGGATTCAATGTCCACCAAAACCAAGCAAATTATATGTCAACGAGTCCAGAATGACGATACGAACTCAATGGTATATCCGGAATTGGATTCCGATGAGCCGACGTCAAAAAGTCCCGTTGACCCAGAATGTGGGACCCACTTTGCACCGAAAAACGTGCCAGGGCCCACGTTCTCCAAATCCAACAAATTTTATATGCAAACATGCCAGAACGACGCCACGATTCTAATGGTGGTGTCAGAAATGAAATCTGGAGTCCCGTGTTCAAAAATAGAATTTTACAAGTTGGAAATTACGAATTCGGACCGCCAACTTTGACGTCGAATTTAACCAATCAAACAAGCTCACAATGAAACGAAGCTGGAGGGATAGTAATAGAGTTATACCAGCTTCGCACAGGAACTGGTAGCACGCCAAACGGAGCTGCGGTAGAGGAGAGACAAGCTGACAAAGTTGGCCTCGCGAAACTATCCAAATTTAATACAATTTAAACGGTCAACTTGGTGGCCGGTTTTGATGCATCAAACGATAAAATTAACGGATAAAAATTGACAGGGATGAAGGTGGATATACCGAGATTGTGTCGGAGCGAAGAAATTGCCGATCCAACCGTCGAATTTTTGGGAAAATGCGCACGAAGTTGCTGCGACGGGGCGCCAAAATGGACTTGATTCCGCGCACGTCACGACGGAACTTCGTGCGAAACGCACGAATCGTCTATACGTCGCGCTGGAGGAGGAGAGCGAACGCCTTGGGGAGGTCGCCGGAGTTCGCGTGACTGTGGAGAGGGAGGCCACGGCGGTGGCGGCCGGCCATGGCGGCGCTGCACCTTGCGGCCAAGTTTGTCCCGGCCGGCGCCTACGCGGGGAGATAGCTGCTGTTGCAGCTGCTGAGTCGGCCTGGCCTGGCCGGCGATGTCCGGCCAACGCGCGGCCATGCACGGCAAGGCGGCGGGGGCTGCCAGGCGCAGGGCACGGCTGACGTGCGATCCACGGTGTGGGTGGTTGAGGCTACGGTGGCGATGGTTTAGATGTGGTGGTGGAGGAGATGATGGTGGTGGTGCGGTTTAGTGAAGAAGGAGGAGGAAAGGGAGGAGAATGGTGGTGCACTGTGGATGGCCGACGGCTGGAGGTGGTCGGGGGAGGTCCGGCCAGGGAAGTGAGGGTGGTGCTCGGGTGTGCAATGGTGGTGGTGGCTTGTTGTAGCTGCTGGTGTTTTGTGGGGAAAAGAATACAAATGAGGGAGAGAGAAAAGATGCAATAATTAATGAGAGGGAGGAGAGAGAGAATGCCATCCCTAGAAGTTAGGGCCGGCCATGCATAGGGGTGTTGGGGAAAAAGTAAAATGTAGGGAAATAAAGGATAGGATTAATTGGGAGGATCCTATGGCTAGGATTTAAATGGCAAAAATAGGTCATGCCAATAAGGATTAAAATCAATAGAAATTTTCATTAAGTATAGAAAAATAGGTAGAAGAGTACTAGGTATTTTTGGGCAAAAAAATATGAGGGTGTCATGATGGAGAATAACATGGAGCTGGGTTGGACTCGGTGGAGCCGAATTGGATCAAAATCAGACATTGAGCAAAAATCGAATTAAAATTAGACGTTGATGATCATGGATAAATAAGTAGCACATGTGGATTCTAATAAATGGGACACAAGTGGCGGACGGGTAGTAGGCTCAATGTGGGCAATGTCCATAGTTGGGGCTGACAGGTTTTGGTCGACAGGGTACCCACAAATCAAGTTGGAAAATAAATGTGACACCGTGGGGTGAAATAAAATCGGGTCACGTGTCAGGAAAGTTGTGTGAAGCAAATGGAGCACAAAATGACGTGTCTGAGTGGGACACGAAGGTCATGGGTGACGAGCGTCTCGAGTAGATCTTGTATGAGAAGTTGGTTTCAAGAAACTGACATGTCTTGCGCTTCCAAATTAAAAGTCACGGTAACGTGCTAATAATGATCAAGTAAAAGAGTGGGAAAATAATTAATAATCAAATGTCTAAATTGACCCGAAGTTCAGCGAAGCAAAAAGAGTACAAGGGAAGAAGTTTGAGTGGGACACTATATACCATCATGAAGGTAATCCTGTCCACTCCAAAACTCGTAAAGAAGATTTCCAGAGTTGAACATCCCTGACACTCCAAATATCAAAGGCACGGAAAAGTACACTTAAGAAAAAAATAACAGAATAAATTAATTATCGAACCAATCATTCAGAAAAAAAAATGAAAAAAATAATCAACCCAAAATTCAGGGTGCTCACAAAGACGCTTACCGCATAATTGAGGGAGGGGACCATCCAATCATCTTCGGCCGGAAGGACGACCCACAGCCCCTCACCATAGAGAAGGTCGATCTCGAATCAGATGCCGGAAGACTGCCTCTGTATCTCTATAGCCCCCAGTCCAAATACCTCATGCAAAAATAGGGGTATGATTTGGAGACTACGCCAGGCTTGAACTACGGCACCGGTCGACGATTATATTTAAAGCCGCCAGTCCCGGCTGGCAAACCACGGGACTACTACAGCAAGATCCGATGTGGATTAGGGTATGTTATGCCTGCAACGACCCCTGAAAGTTTAGATAAGAAATGCGACTGGCATTCACATTCAACCGGGGCGCCAACTTCTGATTCGGATACCAGCATCGGAGACGTATTCAGACTAGTCCTGTCAGTCAATATGGCATTCGCCGATGCTTACGAAGAAGATGAAGACATTCCTGAAATCCTTGAGTTAGAGCCGTGGGCGCAACAGCTGGATGCACAATGGAAAAAGCGGTTCGAACAGAGAGAACCTCCTACTGAAGATGAGGTTATACAGGTCGACCTCGGCAGCGAATCTTCTCCAAAACCAATCTTCGTCAGTAAAAGCCTAACAGACGAAGAGCGAGAATTGCTACTGGAACTTGTCAAAGAATATATTGATGTGTTCGCATGGAGCTATGAAGACATGCCAGGACTAAATCCCGAGGTTGCCCTTCACAAGCTCAACATTCGGCCAGATGCAATACCGGTCAAACAACAGCAGCGACGCTTTTGCCCAGGCATCATGGATGCGATCGAAGCCGAAGTCAACAAACTGATAGCCAGCGGCTTCATTCTTGAGGAACAACATCCAGATTGGGTCGCCAACATAGTACCGGTCCTCAAGAAGAATGAGAAAATTTGAATCTGCATCGACTTTCGTAATCTGAACGAGGCATGTCCCATAGATGAGTTCCCCCTCCCTATCACAGACATCATGATCGACAACACATGCGGCTTCGAGCGCATGTCATTCATGGATGGTTTCTCGGGGTACAACCAAATCAAGATGTCTTCTGAAGACGAAAAGCATACATCATTTCGAACACTGATTGGCACATACTGCTACACAGTCATGCCTTTCGATTTAAAGAATGCTGGCGCCACATATCAAAGAGCCATGAGTATCATCTTCAGAGACCACTTGTGCAAAACTGTGGAGTGCTATGTTGATGACATCGCCGTCAAGAGTCGCTATAAGGAAGACCATCTGCAGGATCTGAGGACGGTATTCGACCTGATGCGAGCGCACAACCTGAAGATGAATCCCACAAAATCTTTCTTGGGCGTATCCAGCAGAAAATTCCTGGGTTTTATTATTACCGCCCAGGGAATTCATGTAGATCCAGAGAAGACGAAGGCAATTATGGAGATGGGTCCCCCGAGAAATCTTCGCGAACTCAGAGGCCTTTAAGGGAGGATAGCTTACATCAGGAGGTTCGTTTCTAACCTCTCCGGGCGATGTCGGCCATTCACCCATCTCATGAAGAAAGGCGTCTCGTTCGTATGGGATGAAGAATGCCAACGTGCCTTCGATAGCATCAAAGAATATTTGTCGAACCCTCCAGTCGTGGTGGCCCCGGTTGCTTGGAAACCATTCTTGCTATATGTACGAGCAATGGAGCATTCTCTCGGCGCTCTGCTGGCACAAAACAACGATGCAGTCCATGAACAAGCTATCTATTATCTCAGCCGAATGATGATTGGGCCAGAGCACCGATACACCGCCGTGGAGAAGGAATGCCTCGCCCTGGTGTTCGCCATTCAAAAGATGCGGCACTATGTCACAGGACAAACCACACATGTGTGTAGAAGCATGGAAAATACTAAAGAAAATAACTCATGCGGCCAAAGAACCCCATGCGGCTCAGAAAGCCCATGCGGCTCAGAGAATCATGCGGCATAAGGGACTATGCGGCCCAAGACATCCCATGCGGCTCAGAAGACACGTGGCAGGACAGTCCTCTCCTCTGCCCTCTCGCATTAATTGTTTGACGGCTGACAACTCTGAAAAAGTGACAGCCCTGACACAAAAAGAAGTAATTATGACTCTGTCATAATGACGAATTTCTAGGGAAGAGAAAAGAGATCTCTGACACAAATCCCCCGAAAGCCATAAAAAATGCCACGTGGCCTTGCCACGTGGGCGTTCGCATGCGGCTCATTCGTCATGCGGTTCAGAATGAATCTGTCTTATGCGGCTCAGGCCGAGAAAGCCTCATGCGGCTCAAGCAAAGGCTCGTCATGCGGTTCAGAATGAATCCGTCCTATGCGGCTCAGAACGAGAAAGCCTCATGCGGCTCAAGCAAAGACTTCTCATGCGGTTCAAGAGGCTCATTTCCATGCGGCTCAGGTGGATGTATCCCTATGCGGCTCACAAGGATTACCTCCATGTGGTTCAAAGGCTCAAGGGAGGGCCACTACCCAGACAGTCCTGACACGTGGCCCTAATCATATGCGGCCCAAAATCATATGCGGCTCACTCGTCATGTGGTTCAGATCCCCCCACTGGCTCCTAGGACACGTGTCCTAAGCCGATTAATTTCTCAGATTTACTGCAATCAAAGATTGGGTCAAATCCCAATAATCTGGGACACGTGGCAGGAGAATAAATCTAATTTATTCTCAGACATCAGGAAGATTTATTCCAATCAGCATTAATTGCTAATGGGATTTGGTGTAATCTACACTCAATGGCTCGGATTCGTCACAATAAAAAACGAACGGCCTGGATTGACCAATCCACAGGCCGCCGCCATCTCCAAGAGCTAATCATTGGCAACCCTAATGATCACATCCCACTATTATAAATAGCAAGGTGCCATTCCCTTGTAAAAATATACGCTATCAGAAAGGGATACGCATATACAGAGAGACTCCCCCAATAGTCGGAAAATACACAGAGAGAGAGAGAAGCCAGAAGAATAATAGAGGGAGAGCAAGAAGAGCATTTCTTCATCAACGCCAACCATCTCTTCGCAGGAGCCAAGGCTGCATACTGATCGTCCAAGGAGTAAGGCAGGGCTGCCGTCGTCTTCCCGAGCCTCTATCGTCACCCCCCAGATTCTAAAATAAACAATTGTACTTAGACTGCTGTACCTAGGTTTTCGTCCCTAGGCTTTCTTTGTACAAGCAAGTTTGTAACGTAAAGTAAAAGTCTGATCCTCCGATAATTGTTCTGTTCTTTTATATTTCATGGCAAACACGATGGCGACTCTGCTGGGGACAAACTTCTCCACGGCTGAGGAGTTGGTGACGCAATCAGATGCAGCCAAACTTGGCTCCACGCAACAAAAGATGGTCGTCCACTTCGACCAACAGGCGTTTGAAAAGATGCTCTCCGAAGGAAGAGCAGGCCCGGTCCAGAAGCGCACCCGCAGGACGAAGGCTCGCAAAGAGTGGAGGCCAAAATTGTTTGCTCCTTCCCAAGCCCTCGATGGGATACCCTCTGTTGCTCAAGACGGCAAGAAAGACTCTCCTGCGGCCCCACTTCAGACCGTAACCAACTCTGCTGTCCCCAAGTCTGGCAGAAGAAAATACTATGATGCTGGACTTGCAGGGGCAAAGAGGAACTCTATGCGATCCGAGCCGCATAAGGGTATTACCCGCAGGGAGAAAGCTCATGCGGCTATATCTGCCAGCCGCATGAGGAAAACTCATGCGGCCACATCTGTCAGCCGTATAGCTTATGCGGCTACAGTCGCCAACCACATGGATGAAACTCATACGGCTATGGAAGTCAATCGCTTGCAGAAAACCCATGCGGCCACAGTTGCCAACAGCATGCGGCCAGCCTGCACGATCGTGGCTCCAGTCGCACAAAAACAACTCATCCAACAGCAGAAGACAACCGCATGCAGACAGCCTGCACGGTGCCCAATTCTAGCCGCATAGCGTCCGTTCCACGCTTCTCTCGATCAGTCTTCGACCGGCTCTCATGCGGTCCTGACCCTGATGGTTCTCTGGACGATAAGCCAGACTTTGTGGTATTCAACTTGGACTCCTCCTATTACGCACCCGCAAGTGCTAAAAGGAGGAAGTCTAGGGCAGCGCGGGCTCACCAAGCCCAGTCAGCTGCCCCAACCTCTGACCATCGGAGCGTCCCGTTGATTATCACGCGGGCCACTAATGGGAAGTTGTACAGAACTGCTCGAACCCAGCCCACGGCGGCGAACGGACAGAGTGGTTCCTTTGACCTGTGTGAGGTTATCCTCCACAAACGCAAGAAAAGAGAAGGGGCCTCAGTGTGCAAAGAATCCTCGTACGGACGTCACTGTACCCAAATTATCGTCAACTGCTGTTGCAACAGCACGGCAGTGACAGAAGACCGGCCCTCCGTCTTCCAAAGACTACAGCATCCGAGCTCGGAGGACGAGGCACCTCCTGTTGTCTCCTGCAATTCCACTCAAAAAGTCCCCGTAGAGGGGAGAGGGAAGAAGACAAGTATCTCCAGCCCGAAGCTATCAACCACTACAGCTAAGAAATTGTCATCTAAACGGTTGTCCTCTACCGGAGTATTCCAACACACCCGTTCAAAGACAAAATCTGCTGCAATGGGAGATTCATCGTCCGCATCGCTGGGGGTCGTGGGAACTGGGGGTAACACTCCTCCGAACGTCCACAACAATCCGATGTTTCAAGGAGACGAGCCCGGAGAAACAACTCTCCTATCTGGTACAACAGATGCTGATGTCCCCGAGGACATCCATGACTCTCAAAACGAAGCAAGCTCCGAGGCTGGGGGTACTGTTCCCTCCGAGTCCGAACCCGAAGAGAACATTCCCACCTACCCCGATGATTTCTCGATGCATGGGTCTGACTGGGAGGGCACATCCTCCACCGTTCCTTCCGTCACTCCTCACGTAAGGACGGTATTCATGACGGACGGCGATCAAGGTGGCTTCAGTGGTCGCCAACGCATCGACACTTTGGAGGCCATACTGCACGCCTTGGTCAAGTCTGTAGACGAGATCAAAGCGGCTCTTCCTACTCTGCAGGGAGTGACACCTGGCCAAACAAGCGCGGGTCCCGCAATCAATATAGATTCAAATTCAGCGACACCGAACACGGGCAATAATCCTCCCGAAATAACGGCCCCTACCGTGACAGACGAGGCCCGAGAAGTAAGAAGAGAGGTTCAGGAGCTCCGAGCCATGTTCTACGCCCGAGAAAACTCTCAAGACCTCAGAATACGGCAACCATATCCTGCTGAATGGAGGAATGTTCCGTTCCCACCAAGATATTAGCCGTTCAATATCAACCCATATGATGGCAAGACCTCAGCAAGTCGGTACATCACTTACTTCGAGGTCACCACCGACCATCTGCCCCATGATGACGCTATCCTCAGGCGGTTATTCATCAGGGCATTGGAAGGAGTCGCCTTCGACTGGTACCACAACCAGCCAGACAACTGCATCCACTCCTTCGCTGGCTTCAAACGCTTGTTCTTGGAAAGATTCTACGAAGTAGGGCAGGACGTTACCATGTCCACCCTCATGGACATCGTCCAAGGGGAGAAGGAGCTGACGAGAAATTACATTAAGCGGTTCCGCCAGACCGCCATGAAGCTGCCCTCCGAAAATCCAGATTCCTCTTTAATTGAAATTTGCCAAAAGAGACTGCTTCCAACAATCAGTCTCTGGATGGGCGAAAGTCAATTCAAAGATTGGAAGGCGTTCATCATCAGCGCCACAAGCGCCGAAGAACGACTGAAGAAGGCTCGCCAACTGGGATTGCACATCTCGAAAGGAGAAAACAAGGGCAAGCGTTCCAACAACGATAATGGGGGTAGCCCCTCCAACAATCGGGACAACAAGGGGAAGCAGGCTATGGTGGCCGATACAGCACAAAAACCCGAGCCAAAACCGACAGACAAACAATGGCCGCAAATCACTTACTCCTTCGAAGATGGTCACGTCAAACCAATCTTGGATATGCTCATACAAGGGGACAAAATTCATCTTCCTCCGCCAAGAAGGGAATCACGGCCGGCAGAGATGGAGAATCCAAAGTACTGCCATTATCATCGCTATGTCCATCACGCTACACACGATTGCTACCAGCTGAAACGGTACATCCAAAACCTCATCGATTCGAACGCTCTGGCCATCGATTTCGAAGAGGTAACCGTGGCAGCCAATATGGTGTTAGTACAATTCGGCAGCTTCCCTCCGACGGAAACTCAAGATGGGGTGGTCCCTATCCCTCTGGCGACAATAGAGATTACCAATCTTCTACCTCCCCAAGATCAAGCTGCTGGTCTAGTACCTCTCACCACGTCACGAGGGGAAATCATGTGGGTCCATCCGGACCTGGTTCACGAGCTGACTCAGTCCACACCGCCTCCCATTTACAAGAAGAAAAGTGGAAAAGTCAGGACCTGCCACACGATCTCGACAGACAACGAGGAAGCTATAGCTGTCGTTACGCGGTCCGGAGCGCAATCCCAACCTACGATTGACAATCCAGCTGAGAATCATCAACCTACTACAACTGATGCTCCGAGACCGACTCAGCCTTCAACGATCGACAAGCCTAGGCCGAGGGAGACTCGCTTCGACAAATCTCTCCGAAAAAAAGCAGCTCAAGGGCTAGAGAGGCCCTACAACTTCGACATCTTAGCACAATTGGCTAACACACCGGCCAAGTTGTCACTGTACGAACTCCTAAGGCTCTCCAAAGACGTTCGTATTGCATTGAACGAAGCACTCCAAAATGCCGATGCCTATCTGGCTCAATCCAACCTCACCGGGGAAGACTCACCTGTGGATCTCCAGGACAGTGCCTGTACGGGAGCAATGCCCAACATCGTCTTCACTCCACAGGACATGCTCATCAAGACTAATCTGTACGATCGCCCATTATACTACACGGGATACATCGGTGACGTAAAGGTGGATCGGATGCACATTGATCCTGGCTCTTCTATAAGCATCATCCCGAAGGGTCTGCTACATCATCTCCGCATCCCAATGCACCGCTTGACACCTACAAGCACCGCCATCAGTGGTTTTAATTCGGGCAGGAGCTACCCTATTGGGAAGATTCGTCTCAAGTGTCAGATTGGCGACCTCCAATCCGAAGTCACCTGCTACGTCATAGATGCAGACACTTCTTACAACATCCTCTTGGGGTGCCCATGGATACACGATTATATGATCGTGCCTTCCACGCTATACCAGTGCTTCAAATATGTTGATAAATACGGCTTCGTGAAGACGGAATTTGCTGACATCGATCCCTTCAAAGGGGTCGAATCTTACTACTCGGACTCCTGCCTATACGAAAAGTCGAAGAGGCACCTTGATGAAGGAAATCAACAAGCTAGTACCGAAGCGACCACGGGATCAGAAGAACCCCTGACGATCCATTTCCAAGCTCGCAAATTGGGCAAGTCCGCACCCCTTACTGCCACTCTGCGGAAGGACGCAATCAGCCTCTCGGCGCAGGAAGAGCAGATGATAATCCGGCTGCCGAGGTCCGACCAAGTGCCGAGACACACAACAGGGCCATTGACAATCAGACTGCCGAGAGTCGGTCAACCCCAAACAGAGAAGCTCAATCCCTCCGATAGGCCACTGACGATATGCCTTCCAAAGAAGGGTCGTCACCCCGATGCGAGGTCTGACACCTCTAGCGAACCGGCCACTCCTCGCTCCGTATCGATTACCAAACTGGGGGTCGCTAGTCTGCCAACGACTCCGCGCTCGGCCCCATCAACTGAACCACTGATGATCAAACTCCCCAGGTCGTCCTCTCAGTCTTCATTTACACAGGGGGTAGCCGAAGAGGAACCGGAGCTAGCCAAATATGTGGTTGCCCACAATAATGTCCCCTCCACTGATGATGTAATTCCTCTAGAAAAGATACCTTACTTCATCAATAAAGGGTTATCTTTGAACTACACCGAGCTCAATAAGCTGTGTACAATGTATGCTATGGAACACGGTATAGGCACTCACCTACACACACAGGTGACAAATGTGTACACCGCAATCTAGCTTACTCCAGCAGAAGACACTTACCGAATAATCGAGGGAGAGGACCATCCAATCATCTTCGGCCGGAAGGACGACCCGCATCCCTTCACCATAGAGGAAGCCGACCTCGGGTCAGATGCCGGAAGACTGCCTCTATATCTTTATAGTTCCCAATCCAAACATCTCATGCAGAAATAGGGGTATGATCTGGAGACAACGCCAGGTTTGAACTACGGCACCGGACGACGATTACCTTTGAAGCCATCGGTACCAGCTGGCAAGCCACGGGACTACTATAGTAAAACTCGATGTGGACTAGGGTATGTAACTCCCACAACGACCCCTGAGAGTTCAGATGAAGAGTGTGACTGGCAGTCACATTCAACCGAGTCACCAACCTCCGACTCGGATACCAGCATCGGAGACATATTCAGACAAATCCTGTCAGTCAATATGGCGTTCGCCGACGCTTACGAAGAAGACGAAGACATTCCGGAAATCCTCGAGCTAGAGCCGTGGGCCCAACAGCTGGATGCACAATGGAAAAAGCGGTTCGAGCAGAGAGAACCTCCCACCGAAGATGAGGTTATGTATATCGACCTCGGCAGCGAATCCTCTCCAAAACCGATCTTCGTCAGTAAAAGCCTAACGGACGACGAGCGAGAATCGCTGCTGGAACTTATCAGAGAATATATTGATGTATTCGCATGGAGTTATGAAGACATGCCGGGGTTAGATCCCGATATCGCTATTCATAAGCTCAACATACGGCCAGATGCAAAGTCAGTCAAGCAGCAACAACGATGCTTCCGCCCAGGTGTTATGGATGCGATCGAAGCCGAAGTCAACAAACTAATAGCCAGCGGCTTCATTCGTGAGGAGCAACATCCCGATTGGGTCGTCAATATAGTACCCGTCCTCAAGAAGAATGGGAAGATTCGAATCTGCATCGACTTCCGCAATCTGAACGAGGCGTGCCCCAAAGATGAATTCCCCCTCCCTATCATAGACATCATGATCGACAATACCTGCGGCTTCGAACGTATGTCATTCATGGATGGCTTCTTGGGGTACAACCAAATCAAAATGTCTCCTGACGACGAAAAGTATACATCATTCCGAACACCAATTGGCACGTACTGCTACACAGTCATGCCTTTCGGTTTAAAGAATGCCGGTGCCACATATCAAAGAGCCATGAGCATCATCTTTAGAGACCATTTACGCAAAATAGTAGAGTGCTATGTTGACGATATAGCCGTTAAGAGTCGTCGCAAGGGAGACCATCTGCAGGATCTAAAGACGGTATTCGACCTAATACGAGCACACAATTTAAAAATGAACCCTACGAAGTCCTTCCTGGGCGTATCCAGTGGGAAGTTCCTGGGCTTCATCATCACGGCACAAGGTATCCATGTAGACCCGGAGAAAACGAAAGCAATCATGGAGATGAGTCCCCCGAGAAACCTCCGCGAACTCAGAGGCCTCCAATGGAGGCTAGCTTACATCAGGAGGTTCATTTCTAACCTCTCCGGACGATGCCGACCATTCACGTATCTCATAAAGAAAGGAGTCTCATTCGTATGGGACGAGGAATGTCAGCGTGCTTTCGACAACATCAAAGAATACTTGTCAAATCCTCCAGTTTTGGTGGCCCCGGTTCCTGGAAAACCATTCATGCTCTATGTACGAGCAATGGAACATTCCCTCGGAGCTCTGCTCGCACAAAACAATAATGCAGGCCATGAGCAAGCCATATATTACCTCAGCCGAATGATGATTGGGCCAGAGCACCGATACACCACTGTGGAGAAGTAATGCCTCGCCCTGGTATTCGCCATTCAGAAAATGCGACACTATGTCACCAGAAAAATAATACATGTGATCTCACGAGTCAACCCTCTCAGGGTCCTCATGACTAAACAAGGGGCACTCAGTTCTCGCCTCGCTACTTGGGCAATATTGCTGTCCCCTTATCATATGACCTTCGTCCCACAAAAGGCAGTCAAAGGTCAAGCCCTGGCAGACTTCTTAGCAGCCCACCCAGGCTCGGAATCCTCCAGAATATATGAAGAAATCCCAGATGAGGTCGCCGACTCGCAAGCAACCTCTCACGAGGCTATATGGCGAATGTTCTTCGACGGTGCTTCGAGGACCGGACCTAAAGGCAATATAGTCGTCGGGGTCGGGGTAGTGCTGGTCTCCCCTTCTGAATTGGTGATCAACCGTGCTTATTCCCTCACAGAGCCCTGCTCTAACAATGTGGCCGAGTACAACGCTCTGGTCATTGGCCTCCAACTTGCAAGAGAGCTGGGGGTAGAATACCTTGAAGCATACGGCGACTCCCAACTAATCGTCAATCAGATCCGGGGCTCATACGAGGACCGCCACGAAGACATGATCCCTTATCACCAAATAGCAATTGACATCATCTCGTCGTTCGAGGGATTCTTCATCGAACATGTCCCCAGACTCCGAAATATCGAAGCTGATGCCTTAGCTGGTCTTGCCGCTTCCCTAGCAGTTCCGAATCATGATTGCCAATCAGTGGATGTGATAGGCCACGAACTGGTCTGTCCCAAGAATAATGTGCAATTCGTGGCGAGTTATTCCGCACAGATGATCGAGGATACCCCAGATTGGAGACAACCATTCATCGATTTCGTCGTCTACGACATCCTGCCCGAGAAACCAAAGGAAGCCACTTCTATCAGACGGCGTTCTCTCAGATTCTTCTACGATACAGAGACGAAAATGCTGTATCGCCGCTCCTACGACGGATTACTGCTTCGGTGTCTGTCAAATACAGAAGCCAAAGAGGCCGTACGAGAATCTCATGACGGTATCTGTGGGGCCCACCAGCCCGGCCCAAAACTGCAAGATCGCCTTCGCCGAATGGGCTACTATTGGCCCACGATGGTGGCAGACGCGATAGATTATGCTAGAAAATACAAAGCTTGCCAAGTCCACGTGGACTTCATTCACCAACCATCCGAGTTTCTACATCCGACGGTGGCGTCCTGGCCATTCGAAGCATGGAAAATGGATATCATTGGTCCAATCACCCTACCTTCCTTCCGAGGACATCGCTTCATACTTACGATCACTGATTACTTCTCCAAATGGACGGAAGCTGTCCCACTCACAGAAGTTAAGACTTCAAACGTGATCAGCTTTCTTAAGCATCACGTCATCTACAGCTTTGGACTGTCCCGAAGGATCATCCTTGATAATGGTCCACAGTTTGTAAGCCACACATTCTATCAATTTTGCGATAAGTACCGTATTCAGAATGTCGCTTTGACACCGTATAACCCGGCAGCGAACGGATTGGCAGAGGCATTCAACAAAACAATCATCAAACTCCTCAAGAAGTTTGTCTCTTCTAACAAACGCGATTGGAATGAGAAGCTCGGTGGATGCTTATGGGCTTATCGCACTACAGTTCGAACAGCCACCGGGAATACTCCATTCTCCCTAGTGTACGGGAGTGAGGCAGTTCTCCCATTAGAGACTCAAATACCCTCACTCCGCGTTGCCCTCACTTATCAATTAACGACGGATGACAACTACCGACGTCGACTACAAGAGTTGGAGGCCTTAGATGAAAAGCGCCTCCTAGCTCAGCAAAGGATCGAGCTATACCAAGAACGCATCTCAGGAGCCTTCAACAAGAAGGTCAAAATCAGAACATTCCAAGTGGGCGATCTTGTTCTGGCAGTCCGGACGCCAATGGTCATGACTCACAAGACCGCCGGCAAGTTCCAGCCAAAATGGGAAGGTCCATTTGTCATCGAGGCCGTCTTCTCCAACGGTGCCTACCGCCTCGCTAAGCAAAACGGAGACTTGCTTATGTTGCCCGTCAACGGCAAGTTTCTGAAGAAATATTATGTCTAAACAACATTCTCCAGATTATTGAGTCATGTACCCGCTGGTACCACTGAACTCACGTTCACCAACATTCCTGATTTTCGAGTCATGTACCCACTGGTACCGTTGAACTCACCTCCACAATATTCTAAATTATCGAGTTATGTACCCGATGGTGCCTCTGAACTCATATTCCGGTCACTCTTTTAAAAGAAAGTCATGTACAACCGTACCTCTGAACTTTCTTCCTGAAAGAGATCCTCCCTCATGATCCACTACCCGCACTCCCAGTGCACAAAAAGGTTAACGGGTCCACAAACTTCCAAGACGACCATGTCCTCATTACCTCTGAGTCGTCCCATTTCCACCAAAAAACAAATCACCCCTTACATAGAACTTCCATGTCCTCATTACCTCTGAGTCGTTCTATGTGCCCTCCTTTATTGAGCCCACTCCTGTCATGTCCTCATTACCTCTGAATGGGAAGGCTCCGTCGAAGAAACCTTCATACTTGCCATGTCCTCATTACCTCTGAGTAAGTATGATGATCCCCTATTACCTGTACCCACAACCAGAGTACGCCAAGGGTAATGGGTCCACAAATGTCCTCTGTTGACCACACATGTCCTCTGTTGACCACAAATGTCCTCTGTTGACCACCAATACCCTCCGTCGAGTTTACTCCTGCCATGTACTCATTACCTCTGAGTGGGAAGACTCTACATTTAAAAAACTTTCCTACTTGCCATGTCCTCGTTACCTCTGATCAAGTATGTCGGTTCCCCTTCGTTCTATTATCCGTATCCTAAACCAGGGTACGCCAAGGATAATAGGCCCACAAATATCCTCAGCTAAGTTTTTTAACACAAACCTACCATCTTATCATACCCCAGGAGCCCAGCTACTCTAAGGCATTCCTTTTCTCAATACCAAGAGCACCCATGACCACTTTGCCATGGCTGCTTCAGGTATCCTGACCAAAACTTGTTATCTCTACCTAAAACCAAGGTACGCCATGGGTAACAGGTCCACAAATATATCCCCGATGCGGGGGAGAACATCACCATAATATCACAGCCACAACAGGCAATACAAATAAAGGGTAGAATTGAAAGTACTCTTTATTTGAAGGAAGAAAAAAAGTATTACATATTTCGGGACCACGTCCCTTTCGAAAAAGGAAAAGAAAAGGCCGACTACATTTCAGTATTACTCAATTCTAGGAGGTGGTTTCTCACTGAGGTGGTCCCCCGCTCAATCCGTTGTCGAGCACGACGCTCGGCCTCCTAGAGTAACCGCTCCTCATTGTCCAAGCCCAGGAGCGCCTGACAGTCATCTTCCAATTTCTTCAAGACAGTCTCCAGGTCAGTCGAAGCTTGAGTAACCCTGTCAGCCTCCTGAACAATTAGCCCCTGTCATTGCGGGCAGTCTCGAGTTCAGACTCCAAGAAAGTCAACTTCTTCTGAAGCGCAAGGATCTGATCCCGCGTCTCAGTAATCTCACGAGAGACAGACTCCTCCCGAGCCACAACGTTTTTATTTGCGTAACTCAATTGATCATACCGATCAGATAAGTCGCTGAGATCCTTCAGTATGGCCGGTCTGGTCTTATCCCGAGCAGCTCTGGTCCTCTCTATAACAGCGATAAGGGAATCCCGCTCTTCGTTTATAACAGCAGACATATCAGCCTGCCACAATACTCGAAGCTCGGCCACCAGCTGATCAGCCTCCAACAATTTTGCCTCCAGAAGCGAAGCCATCCCTGCATCACCAGGAAGATCCCTAAGGATATTTACTTGACCATGGGCGCATCGTCGGGCCAAGGTAAAGGAGGTCCCCCTTTCCACAGCGGCCTCGATCCCCTCTTCAAATGACGATGGAAACTGGCAACCACGTCCTGCAACGCGTCATCCAAAACTTCAGCAGAGGAGGGCGTCAGGGGAAGCCGGAACGGCAACGTCGGAGGAGTAACGCTAGAGCTCGCCACCAGGGGAACGGAGTCCGAGTAGAACGATGCATGAATAGCGGCCAACTCGTCTTCCGCCGCCCGGAGAGCTTGGATACTCGGTAGAGCAGAAAGGTCGATTCTCGAAGCCATCGGAGCAGAGGATGACGCAAGGACCATCGTTCCCTGCCCCGACTACCCCGAGAACTGGCCAGTTAGACTCGAGCGCCCAGAAGGCCCATCAAGACGAGTCGGACGGTGAGGAGGTACACCCCTCTCCACCGATGCCCCTTCGGTTGGGGTTGTCTCAACGACGTCCATCCTCGGTGCTGGAGGGGCAGAACCTGGATGTCCAGAATAACAATCAGTCGACGTAACCCGAAGGACATGATGATTGAGCAGATAGGCTTCCTCACAGGTTAAGATTCGGCTAATCTTACCAGGGGAGGGGCATGAAGGCTGCGGCTCATCCACAACTGGTATGGTCCCCTCACCCGCGATCCTCGAGTTAAACTCAGTCACGTCCTCTCCCCCCGTCACCTTGAAGGGGGATACGGATTGGTCTGCGTCCTCTTGAAAAGGAACAGGCTCATGGGAGTCCCCGTCATCCTGGGCCACCGCCTCGACATCCTGAAACTCTTCTTCTTCCCCCGACACCTAAAAGAGGGAACGAAGACAATTAGGATTGAAACTCAAAGGAAGGAAGGAAAAAGGGATCGAGAGCAGTTTTGTTACCTCTGACGCAGGGTTGACTTCTTCTCCTCCTTCTTTTATGGCTAGCAGACGGTGCCTAGTCGCAACCAGCTTCCGGGATCGAGAAACACTGCCTACAGGAGAAACTTGCCTGCTACGTTTTGGAATAGGACCAGGCACAACGAGGGACTGATCTCCCAACATCTCATCTGACAAAACAT
Source organism: Iris pallida (assembly GCA_029216955.1). Classification (NCBI taxonomy): domain Eukaryota; kingdom Viridiplantae; phylum Streptophyta; class Magnoliopsida; order Asparagales; family Iridaceae; genus Iris; species Iris pallida. The sequence continues at coordinate 10,029,291 of JANAVB010003400.1, read as the reverse complement.
GCAACTGACCCACCTCTGCGTCTACCACTGGAAGGATAGGGTCATCTTTATCATGCTCGTTGCCCTCATCACCCTCAACAGCGGAATCCAAATCTGGCACTTCGGCTCTAGTCTTTCTTTTCTTGGCCCTTGAGAGCCTTCCTCCAGACCGGTACCAACAATAAAACTGGTTCCTGGGTTAAAACCGACCGGGGGTTTGTTCGCCATGACATGATACAAAGCCGCTATATACAAGATCCCCACCGACTCCTTAATGGCAGGGACCGAGAAAATGGCACGAGTATGGAACGAGTCATAATATTGCCAAGCTCTGATACCATCAAGAACGCTACCTTCATAACCCAGACAAGAACTGGGGCTGTCCAGACAAAGTTGACTGTATCCAAACTGTCGGGCAAACCTGCTAGGCAGATAAGGTTCCACAAAGACAGTATTGCGATTACGATATACCAGATGTGCGGGACGGATGTTACGCAGCCATAAGAGCATCTGGCCGTCAAGAAGTTGAGGGGGCGCAATACCATCAAGATGTACAGCCTCTATGTCCTTAGCAGTAAAGCGAGGGACGGAGGCGAAAATACGGTACATATCTGCCCTCGCCAAGGCTATCCGGCAAGCCCGCATGGTCTCACATTCCCAAGGCTCGTCACGATAGCAGAAGACAAATGCGTCATCATCAGTCATACCATCTTCAGAGCCCGGTCTCATCAATGACGGATAATGTATCAGCAGCCACCCCATCAAAAAGTGATAAGGCAACTCAGTTCGTTCAAAATCCTTGGTCAGTCGCGAGCAATGATTTTAGACGTGAAGGTACGAAGGCCATGGTGTATGCTACACACCATGGCCGGGAGGAGAGCTAGCCTGATTCGCAAAACTAACTTCACAGCCGGAAGGATGAAGTTACGACTAATTCTCTCAATAGAACCGGCTCTTCCCGAGACTACACAATTTCATAGCCAAATCATCAAAAATCCTGCCAAAAGCGCTTTCTCGGACAGATCTTGAGTATCCTGGTAAAAGTAATCGAAAGTGTCAGTCTCACTCCCGAATCTGTCACTGGTAGTGGCCACTCTCTTAGCCGACGACACCAAGTCCTTAACCGCTTCCCGAGATCGAGGGCGACGAGAGGTGACTTGACCTGAGGCATTTGCCGGGAAGAGATAGTGCACCCAATCCTTGGTATGGGGAGCATTCCCTTCCGAGTTACTATCCTTTCGGGTTATTTGATGGCATGTGCTATAGTGGCACAATATCTCCTGGTAAAGAGCCACGAAGCCAGGATACCGTCGTTCCAAATCTTCGAGTTCCTCATTAGTGGGAGTATACGCTTCAAAAGCTTCGTCCCCCCCAAGGAAGCTTGGAGACCGCGTGCATTTCATGGAGCACGAGTCCCATCTCCCCTACAGGTGTGTAAAAGGTCCCCGTACGGCAATTATACATCTCCAGCAGAGACATGAACAGCTTCTTGTTTATGGACAAGCCATGACTGGTGCCTCGGATAGCGTGGTAAAGGCCAATCTCGCACAAAAAGGCCTCATACTTCTGCAAGATCCAAGTAAACAAATTGGTCCACGAGGAAATAGGTTGTACCCAACCAGGGAAGACCAACCGGCCGACGGGATAGGAGCCTTTCCGAGCAAGTTGATTTATAAAAGTATCGGCAGTAGAAAATGTGAAGTTAGGGCCCGCCACATTCAGGAAAGAACCTGGGACCAACCCCGCCACAGAACAGCTAGTATGCACCTTGCCGGTAGTCACGGACTTCAGATTGTTATTATAATGGATGTTCCCCACAAACATTCCACTTCTGGTAGGGGTTAAAGTCCCCTCCTTCTTCCGGTCCAACGGGAGCATATTGAACCAAGATAATGGGAAGTGTCGCTCCATCTGGGGGATGCGGATCGCCATCCCGTTTGAGACAAAACTCCAATTCTCCGATACCTCCAGAACATGATCGTTCTCCACGGTCAAGGCGTCTCCAAAAAAGAACGCAGGCTTCAAATACTCCCCTTCAAATTTCCCGGAGTTCATCATAGCATTAAGGAAATGGAAAGACTGGTTCTTGATGGCATTCAGTCTAGCCGGAGGCTCATCACTCGGAAACTGGTCCGTCATATGCTGAACAATATGGTCGTACCTATAGCCGAGAGCAGCTTGGGCACTACCCACCAAGAGTTCTCCAGCAGCATTAACCGGTAGATTCACTGAAGAACAGACAGAGAAAAGTAAGTTAAACGGAGGGATAAAGAGAGCTGATTGGGTGCTTTTAAACCCCATGCGGCTCAAGAAAACATCCATGTGGCTCCATGAAGCTTTCAGAAGTCTTATGCGGCTCCAAAAAGCCTCATGCGGCTCAGAAGAACAATTATGCGGCTCTGTACAATAAAAGTCTATGCGGTTTAGCGTCGCTTATGCGGCTTCGCCGACAAAGTGCGCATACAGACACGGTAGTTTTCTTATGCGGCTTGCAGCTCAACCGTAGGGCGAACATGCGATTTACAAAGACTCGTGCATAAAAGTATACAACGTAGCCATCACAGTTAGGGTTCTTTAACTCATACATTGTCCTTACCAGTAATGGGGGGGGTGAACGTCAGGATGAACATCAGGTACATCTACCGGCGGAGTAGCAGCCGCAGCCGAGGCGGAAGTGGAGGCTGCCTTCTTGCCCTTTGCTGCCACGGTCTTCTTGGGAGCCATTAATTATCGAAGAGGGGAGGGGCAATCAAGATAGGGAAAGTCTGAGGAAGAAGAAAGAAAATAAAGAAGCCTCCTCTCTCTTCAAACCCCTCCTATTTATAGGAGGACGGGAGAAGGAGGACACGTAGGCCAATGACCGACTCATGAAGAGCGAAACCGACTCCTGGGGTTTCGTCTCCAAGATTCACCCAAGGCGTAAAATCCGAAAGATTTAATGAGCTGACTCTTGGGATTTTCCTACAAAGACGGTGCTGAAACGAATTTGAGGCAATTAAAGACCCGCACACGTGGCGAGAAGCTATGCGGCTGAACAGTCCCCTGCGGCTGAACCACCTGTGCGGCTGAACAATCTATGCGGCCAAGATCTCTATACGGTCAGGGTTTCATACGCTGCTAGAAGAACACAGCCATGCTTCTTATTCAAAATATTTCAATTTTGCAAATTGAAAACTTTGAAGGGGGTCTTGTAGAAGCATGGAAAATACTAAAGAAAATAACTCATGCGGCCAAAGAACCCCATACGGCTCAGAAAGCCCATGCGGCTCAGAGAATCATGCGGCATAAGGGACTATGCGTCCCAAGACATCCCATGCGGCTCAGAAGACACGTGGCAGGACAGCCCTCTCCTCTGCCCTCTCGTATTAATTGTTTAACGGCTGACAACTCTGAAAAAGTGACAGCCCTGACACAAAAAGAAGTAATTATGACTCTGTCATAATGACGAATTTTTATGGAAGAGAAAAGAGATCTCTGACACAAATCCCCCGAAAGCCATAAAAAATGCCACGTGGCCTTGCCACGTGGGCGTTCGCATGCGGCTCATTCGTCATGCGGTTCAGAATAAATCTGTCTTATGCGGCTCAGGCCGAGAAAGCCTCATGCGGCTCAAGCAAAGGCTCGTCATGCGGTTCAGAATGAATCCGTCCTATGCGGCTCAGAACGAGAAAGCCTCATGCGGCTCAAGCAAAGACTTCTCATGCGGTTCAAGAGGCTCATTTCCATGCGGCTCAGGTGGATGTATCCCTATGCGGCTCACAAGGATTACCTCCATGTGGTTCAAAGGCTCAAGGGAGGGCCACTACCCAGACAGCCCTGACACGTGGCCCTAATCATATGCGGCCCAAAATCATATGCGTCTCACTCATCATGTGGTTCAAATCCCCCCACTGGCTCCTAGGACACGTGTCCTAAGCCTATTAATTTCTCAGATTTACTGCAATCAAAGATTGGGTCAAATCCCAATAATCTGGGACACGTGGCAGGAGAATAAATCTAATTTATTCGCAGACATCAGGAAGATTTATTCCAATCAGCATTAATTGCTAATGGGATTTGATGTAATCTACACTCAATGGCTCGGATTCGTCACAATCAAAAACGATCAGCCTGGATTGACCAATCCACAGGCCGCCGCCATCTCTAAGTGCTAATCATTGGCAACCCTAATGATCACATCCCACTATTATAAATCGCAAGGTGCCATTCCCTTGTAAAAATATACGCTATCAGAAAGGGATACGCATATACAGAGAGACTCCCCAAATAGTCGAAAAATACACAGAGAGAGAGAGAAGCCAGAAGAATAATAGAGGAAGAGCAAGAAGAGCATTTCTTCATCAATGCCAACCATCTCTTCGCAGGAGCCAAGGCTGCATACTGATCGTCCAAGGAGAAAGGCAGGGCTGCCGTCGCCTTCCCGAGCCTCTATTGTCACCCCCCAGAATCTAAAATAAATAATTGTACTTAGACTGCTGTACCTAGGTTTTCGTCCCTAGGCTTTCTTTGTACAAGCGAGTTTGTAACGTGAAGTAAAAGTCCGGTCCTCCGATAATTGTTTTGTTCTTTTATATTTCATGGCAAACAATGTGATCTCACGAGTCAACCCCCTCAGGGTCCTCATGACTAAACCAGGGGTACTCAGTTCCCGCCTCGCCACGTGGGCAATATTGCTGTCACCTTATCATATGATCTTCGTCCCACAAAAGGCTGTTAAAGGTCAAGCTCTGGCAGACTTTTTAGCAGCCCACCCATGCTCAGAGTCATCCAGAATATATGAAGAAATCCCAGATGAGGTCGCCGACTCACATGCAACCTCTCATGATAATATATTGCGAATGTTCTTCGACGTCGCCTCCAGGACCGGACCTAAGGGCAACATCGTCGTCGGAGTCGGGGTGGTGCTGGTTTCTCCTTCCGGGTTGGTGATCAATTGCGCTTACTCTCTCACGGAACCCTGCTCTAACAATGTGGCCGAGTACAATGCTTTGGCCATTGGTCTCCAACTTACAAGAGAGCTGGGGGTAGAATATCTTGAAGCATACGGCGATTCATAGTTAATCGTCAATCAGATCCGGGGTTCATACGAAGTCTGCCATGAAGACATGATCCCCTATCACCAAATAGCGATCAACATTATTTCGTCATTTGAGGGATTCTTCATCGAACATGCTCCCAGACTCCAAAACATCGAAGCTGATGCCCTAGCAGGCCATGCCGCTTCCCTAGCAGTGCCAAACCATACTCATTATTCGGTTGACGTGATAGGCCACGAACTGGTCTGTCCCAAGAACAACGTCCAACTCGTGGTGAGTTATTCTGCTCAGACGATCGACGAAGCGCCAGACTGGAGACAGTCATTCATAGACTTCGTAGTCTACGACATCCTGCCCAAGAATCCAAAGGAAGCAACTTCCATCAGAAGGCGTTCTCTCAGATTCTTCTACGATACGGAAATAAAAATGCTGTATCGCCGATCCTAGGATGGGTTGTTGCTTCGGTGTCTGTCAAACGCAGAAGCCAAAGAAGCCGTACGTGAAGCTCATGATGATGTCTGCGGGGCCCATCAGCCTGGTCCTAAATTACAAGACCATCTTCGCCGAATGGGCTACTACTGGCCTATGATGGTAGCAGATACGATAAACTATGCAAGAAAATGCAAAGCCTGCCAAGTCCACGCGGACTTCATCTACCAGCCATCCGAGTTTTTACACCCGACAGTGGCATCCTGGCCATTTGAAGCATGGGGAATGGATATCATCGGTCCGATTACTCCACCTTTCTCCCGAGGACATCGCTTTATACTTACAATCACAGATTACTTCTCCAAATGGGCGGAAGCTGTTCCGCTCATAGAAGTAAAGACTTCAAACGTGATCAGCTTCCTCAAGCATCACGTCATCTATCGCTTTGGACTGCCCCGAAGGATCATCCACGATAACGGTCTGCAGTTTGCAAGCCACGCCTTCTATCGGTTTTGCGACAATCATCGCATCCAGAATATTGCTTCAACACCGTATAATCCGGCAGTAAATGGATTGGCAGAAGCATTCAACAAAACTATCATCAAGTTACTCAAGAAGTTCGTGTCTTCCAACAAACTCGACTGGAACGAGAAGCTTGGTGAATGTTTATGGGCGTATCGTACTACAATCCGAACAGCCACAGGGAACACACCATTCTTCCTGGTGTACGGGAGTGAGGCAGTTCTCCCATTGGAGACTCAAATACCCTCGCTCCGCGTCGCCCTTACTTACCAATTGACGACGGACAATAACTACCATCGCCGGCTATAGGAGTTGGAGGCCTTAGATGAAAAGCGCCTCTTGGCTCAGCAACGAATCGAGCTATACCAAGCACGCATCCCTGGAGCCTTCAACAAAAAGGTTAAAGTCAGAACATTCCAAGTGGGCGATCTCGTTCTGGCAATTCGAAGGCCGATGGTCATGACTCACAAAACCGCCAGCAAATTCCAGCCAAAATGGGAAAGTCTGTTTATCATTGAGGCCGTATTCTCCAACGGTGCTTACCGCCTCGAAAAACAGAACGGAGACTTGCTCATGTTGTCCGTCAACGGCAAATTCCTGAAGAAATATTATGTCTAAATGATATTTTACAGATTATCGAGTCATGTACCCACTGGTACCGCTGAACTCATATTCACAAAATTCTAGATTATCGAGTCATGTACCCGCAGGTACCGCTGAACTCATATTCAGAAAATTCTAGATCATGGAGTCATGTACCTGTTGGTACCACTGAACTAATATTCACAAAATTCCAGATTTTCGAGTCATGTACCCGCTGGTACCGCTGAACTCATATTCACAAAATTCCAGATTATCGAGTCATGTACACGCTGGTACCGTTGAACTCATGTTCACAAAAATTCTAGATTATCGAGTCATGTACCCTCCGGTACCGCTGAACTCATATTCTCTAAATCCCAGATGATTGAGTTATGTACCTTTCGGTACCGCTGAACTCACATTCTCCAAATCCCAGATGATTGAGTAATGTACCTTTCGGTACCGCTGAACTCACATTCTCCAAATCCCAGATTATTAAGTTATGTACCCTCTGTACCTCTGAACTTACGCTTTGATTCCAAAATTCTTCGATTGTCGAGTTATGTACCTGCTGGTACCCCTGAACTTACATCCAGGTCGCTCTTTTAGGGAAAAAGTCATGTAAAACCATACCTCTGAACTTTCTTCCTGAAAGAGTTCCTTCCTCATGATCCACTACCCGCACTCCCATTGCACAAAAAGGGTAACAGATCCACAAATTTCCAAAAAACGACCATGTCGATGTTACCTCTGAGTCGTCTCAATTCCGCCAAAAACAAATCATCCCTTTACATAGAACTTCCATGTCCTCATTACCTCTGAGTCGTTCTATGTACCCCCTTCATTGAGCCCACTCCTGCAATGTCCTCATTACCTTTGAGTGGGAAGGCTCCGTCGAAGAAACCCTCATGCTTGCCATGTCCTCATTACCTCTGAGTAAGTATGTTGATTCCCTTTCGACTTATTATCTGTACCCACCACTGGAGTACGCCAAGGATAGTAGGTCCACAAATACCCTCCGTTGAGTCCACTCCTGCCATGTCCTCATTACCTCTGAGTAGGAAGATTCCGCGGTAAAAAAAGCCCTCATACTTGCCATGTCCTCATTACCTCTGAGTAAGTATGTTGGTTCCCTTTCATCCTATTATTTGTATCCTAAGCCAGGGTACGCCAAGGATAATAGGCCTACAAACGTCCTTTGCTAAGTTTCTTAGTACAGGCCCATCATCTCTCATCATGCCCGGGAGCCCAGCTGCTCTACGACATTCTCTCTCCCGCTACCAGGAACGTCTATGACCACTTTACCTTAGAACTGTCCTAGGTATCCCCAATCAAACTTGTTATCCGTACCTAAAACCAAGGTATGCCAAGGGTAACAGGTCCACAAATAGTCCCCCAGTGGGGCAAACACCCCAAAACCATAAACACAATATAAATGAAGGGTAAGATGAATAAATACTCTTTATTTGAAAGTCAAAAAGCATTACATGTTTTGGGACCATGTCCCTCTCAAAAAGGAAAAAAAAAGTAGAACATAACAAAAGGAGAAAAAGGCCGACTATAGTTCGGCATTACACAATTCCAGGAGGTGGTTCTTCACCAAGGCAGTCCCCCGTTCAAGCCGCTGATTAGCTCGGCGCTCCACTTCCTGGGACAACCGGTCCGCATCATCAAAATACATGTGTGCCCGCCAGCCATCCTCCATCTTCTTCAGGGCGAGCTCCAGATTGGCAGAAGCTCGACTAAGTCTGTCAGCCTCCTGGATAACAAGCCCCTTCTCGGTACGGGCGGCTTCAAGCTCAGACTCCAGAAAGGCCAGCTTTCTCTAGAGCTCGAGGATCTGCCCCCTGGTGTCGATTACCCCGCAGGAGGCGGTCGCTTTCCGAGCCGTGCAATCTTTATTTCTACTGCTCAATTGATCGTATAACTGAGACAGATCACGGCGGTCCTTCAGTATAGTCGGCTTGATCGATTCCCGAGCGAGCCTCACCTTCTCCACCGCGGTTATGAGGAAAGTGCGCTCTTGATCTATTACCGCGGATAAATCAGCTTGCTGCAGCACGTGAAACTGGGCCACAAGACGATCGGCCTCTAGCAGTTTGGGCTCCAGGAGCGCAGCTAGCCCCGCCCCACCGGGGAGTATTCTAAGGATGTTGACTTGGCCACCGGCACACCGACGGGCCATAGCAAAGGGAGTCCCCCTCTCCATAGCAGCTTTGATCCCTCTCTTTAGGTGGAGGTGGAAGCTATCAACCATATCCTGTGACACTTCATCCAAAACTTCTGTAGAGGACGGCGTCAAGGGAAGTATGGCTGGTAGTGTCGAAGGAGTAGCATCGAAACTCGCCATCCCTGCCATTATGGGAACAAATTCTGAACAAAAAGATGTATGAATAGCGGCTAGCTCCTCTTCCGCCGCCCGAAGAGCTTGGATACTCGGCAAGGCGGAGAGATCAACCTCCGAAACCATATTTGCAGAGGAGGACGCAGGGAGCATTGTCCCCTATCCCGGCTGTGCCGCCACTTGAGCCCCCAAACTCGAGCCAGCTAGAGGCCCCTCAATATAGGTAAGAAGAGAAGGAGGCACACGTGCTTCCATTAGATCCCCTCCGGTAGAGTCCGTCCCGACAATGTCCGTCACCGGTAGTAATAGGGTGGGACCTGTATGTCCAAAGCAACCATCAATCGACGTAACCCGAAGGATGTGATGATAGAGCAGATAGACCTCCTCACAAGTTAAGATTCGGCTTATCTTACTAGGGGAGGAGCATGGAGGCTGTAGCTCGCTCGCAGCTGACGTGGTCTCCTCACACGCGACCTCAAAGTTGAATTCAACTGGTTTCTCTACCTCAGCCACCCCGGAAAGGGAGCCAGCCAGTTCAGCGTCACCCTGTTGAAATTTAGCTGTCTCAGGGACAGGCGTAGGAGAGCCCCCGTCCACATGGGTTGAGGTCTCAGCAAGGTGGGACTCCTCAGCCACCTCCGGAAGAACCCCAGCAGAAATGATAGCGGTGCACATATCATTGACTAAAGTGGTCAGGGCCGGATCGACCTCAGCGATCAGGTCCCGAGAAACCGACTCCTCTGACGCCTACAAATAGCAAAAGAAAATGATTAGGCCATAGTTCAGAAAAAGAAGGAGAAGGTAGTTAAAATTCAAATCACCTTAGAAACAGCGTCAACATCATCAATAAACAGCCTGCGGCGTCTTACTGCAGCTCGCTTCGTGGAGTATGTTCTGCCATCATCAGTAAACATACGCCTGCTTCGTTTGCACGAAGGACCAGGCATAGCAGGTGGTTGATCCTCCACCACTTTATTCGGCACAATAGGTGGCTGATCTCCTACCTCTTCGTCCGAGGGATGGAATGAATCATCGGTATTCTGCTCATCATCCTCTTCGCCCGCCGTAGTGGACTCCGAGTCCGGCACAGAAACCATATTCGCCTTTTTCTTTCTTTTCTTGGACCCCTCGGGCTTCTCTGCCAAGCCAGTACCGACAATAAAGCTGGTACTCATGTCAAAATTAACGGGAGGCTTGCTCGCTGCAATATGATAGAGGGCCGCCATGTACAAAATCTCCCCTAACGTATTAGCATCAGGGATCGAGAAGCTAGCTCGGGTATGAACCGTATTGTAATAATGCCAGGCCCTGATACCATCAAGAATACTGCCCTCAAAGCCTAGGCAAGCACTGGGACAATCAAGTAACAGCTGGCTATATCCAAACTGGCGGAAGAACCTACTGGCAAGTAGGGCTCCAGGTATACGTTATTGCGGTAACGATATACTAGGTACGCTGGACGAATATTGCACAGCCAAAGGAGCATTTTCTCAGATAAGAGGAGGGGAGGTTCAATGCCATCAATATGTACATCCCTCACTTCTCTAGCGATAAATTGAGGAAGAGACACGAAGAAGTCGTGCCCGTCTACTCTCGCCAACGCCCTCCGACAGGCTGGCATGGTGTCGTATTCCCAGGGCTGACGACGGTATCGAAAAAGGAAAGCGTCATCAGCCGTAATGCCATCGTCCGCTCCGGGCCTCATCAACGACCGATAATGCATCAATAGCCACCCTATTAGATAATGGTAGGGTAGCTCTATTCGCTCAAAGTCCAGTGTCGTCTCGCGGGCAATGACTTTAGACAAAAAGGTACGGAGGCCGTGGTGTATGCTACATACCATGGCTGGAAGAAGGGCCAGTCTGACTCTGACGACTAGCTTCAAAGCCGGGAGGATAAAATGGCGGCTGATCCTTTCAATAGAACCTGTCCCTCCTGAGACTACGCAGTTCTGTAGCCACACCATCAAGAATCCGGCCAAGAGTGTTTTCTCAGACATCTGCCGGGTACCGTGGTGGAAATAGCTGAAGGAGTCAGTACGACTCCCAAATTTGTCACTGGTGGACCTCGATCTCTTGGCATTCGACATCAGTTTTTTTTCTCCTCCTGGGTTTGAGGACCTCGAGAAGAAACCCGGCCAGAAGGACTTAATTTGAAAAGATACGAGACCCAGAAGGTGGTATGGGGAGTGTTCCCTTCTAAGCTATTATTCTTCTTGATAGCCGTTTGGTGACAGATGCTGTGGTAGCATAGCAGTTCCCGGTATACGGCAACGAAACCTGTGAATCGTCGATCCAGATCCTCGAATTCCTTGTTTGTCGGGGTGTATACTTCAAAGGCCTCGCCCCCCCATGGCAGCTTAGAAACAACATACATTTCATGGAGAGCAAGTCCTAACTCCCCTTCGGACGCGAAGAAAGTTTCCGTCCGTCGATTATACATTTCCAAAACAGCCATGAACAACGGCTTGTTAATGGGTAACCCGTAACAGGTGCCCCCGATGGCATAATAGAGGTCAATCTCTCGAAGGAATGCCTCGTATTTTCTCAGGATCCATGAGGTAAGGTTAGCCTACATAGGGATGGGGTTTATCCAGTTCAGCAGCGACAACCTGCCAAACAGGATAAGACCCCTTACGAGCGAGATGATTCAGGAAGGTATCGGCTAGGGTAAACGTGAAGTTGGGACCAGATACGTTTATGAAGGTACCCAGAATCAGTCCCATCATGCTCCGACTGACCGAGTCCCTGCTCGCACATGTTGACCCAATATTCCTATTATAATGGATGTTGCCCACGAACATCCACGATTGGGTTGGAGTTAGGGAACCCACCATCTTCCTGCTCAGCAGTACCATATTGAACTACGATAGGGGAAAATGACGTTCCACTTTGGGAATATGGATCTCCACCCCGTCTACAGTAAAGTCCCAGCTCTCAGAAATGTCCAGTACTCGGGGGTTCTTTATGGATAAAGCATCCCCGAAGAGAAAGGCTGGTTTCAGATACTCTCCTTCCAGCCTTCCCGAGTTCATCATAGTACAAAGAAAGTAGAAAGGCTGGTTATTGATGGCGCTCAACCTCTCCAAAGGTTCATCTGTGGGAAGTTGATCTGACATATGTCGAACTAAGTCGTCGAGCCGCACACCCATGGCATATTGTGCTGAACCCACCAAAAGCTCTCCTGCTAGATTGGTTGGCAGATCCACTGAAGAAAGACAAAAGAAACATGATTAAAAGATGGTTAAAACGAAACCACTTAAAAGTTTCTTAGAAAGAAGCTCCTGTCGAGCCTATGCGGCTCGGGTCAACGCAGCCTTATGCGGCCCGATTCAGTTGGGTTTCATGCGACAATGCTTCGCTAGAGCTTATGTGGTTCGGCTGAGCTTATGCGGTTCTATTTAGCAGAAGAGCTTATACGGCACGATTTAGCAAAGCTTTATGCGGTCCAGTTCATCAGGAGCACATGCGGTCCCGTTCAATGAGACTTCATGCGGTTCAAATCCAGCAGTGCTCCTGCGGCTCAAGTCCTTCTCATGCGGCTCAAATGCCGGGTATGCCCCATGCGGCTCGAATATGAAAGGGTCATGCGGCCCGTGCAACATATGTGGTTTCATCATGATTGAACTTGGGCAGTTCAATAAAGACGAAGGATGAAGGCTTGCGCATAAATTATGCAACAGAGCCATGGTTTTTAGGGTTTAAAGTATTCAATATTCCATCTAATCCTCACCCTTAAAAGCAGGGTGGACGTCAGGGTGCATTTCAGGCATGGTGGCTGATGAGGAAGCCGCTTTCTTGCCCTTCGCAGCAGCAGAGGCGGCCTTGGAAGACTTGGGGGTCATTATCGTTCGGCGGTCGAAGAATGAAGACAATGAAAGAAAGTTAGGGCAGCAAGAGTTGAAGACGAAAGAGAGAGAGTAAAGAAGTCTCTCCGACTGAATACGTTCCTATTTATAGGCAAAACGAGGGCCCTTCGATCCGCGTGCAGCGTAAAAACCGACTCTTCGGTTATCGAGACGAACCGACTAAATAAAGGCCAAATTCTCAGGATCCTACCCCGAAAAGCGGCTTTTAAATCTGACAGCAAATCAAAGGTAATTAATGCAAAAGATTTGCACACGTGGCATGAAGATGTGGCAAGGCGCCCATGCGGCTCGGATGGTCATGCGGCTGAGGAACGACCATGCGACACAGATGGCAATGCGGCTCAGATAGCAATGCGGCTGAGGAAACTATGAGGTGGGGACATCCATGCGGCCAGAACATCACATACGGCCAGAGGAGTTTATACATAGCCATGCTTCTTATTCAAAGTATTTCAATTTTGCAAATTAAAAACTTTGAAGGTGGTCTTGTAGAAGCATGGAAAAGAATAAAGAAAGGTCCATGTGGCCAAGGAGCCCTATGCGGCTCAGAATGCTCATGCGGCTCAGCGGTCCATGCGGCTCAAGGGTCTATGCGGCTCGAGTAATTCCATGCGGCCCAGAGAGGAGCCACGTGGCTTTCAACAGCTCTTCCCTTCGTCTTTTGCTGTATTTAATGCCCTGACGGCTGACAGCTCTGACAAATGACAGCTCTGACATAAAGGAGCAATAATAACTGACATAATGGCGTGTTCCTAGGAAAGAGAAGAAAATCTCCCTACAGTTGGCAGAATCCACCAAATTCCGAGGCATGCGGCTGCTGCATTTATACGACCGACCACTCCATGCGGCCGTTTATTTCATGCGGCCGCCCATCTTCATGCCGCTGCATCCTTTATGCGACCGCCCATCAGCATGCGGCTGCTTACTTCATGCGGCCGCCCATCTCCATACGGCCGCATCCTGTATGCGGCCGTCCATCAGCATGCGGCTTTCTATCCCCATGCGGCTACCCACCTTCATGCGGCTGCCTATCCCCATGCGGCTGTTCATCCCCATGCGGCTGCCCATCTTCATACGGCCGTTTATCCTCATGCGGCCCACTCATATGCGGCTCTGCCAAGATGATCCAGTGGAGGACACGTGGCGCTTGTCACGACACGTGGCAGTCTTATCTTCTGGAATTATGGATGCTAACAAATCCTAACAAAATCAGATTTGTTGCAATCACCATAATTGCCCAGATCAAGTCAAATCGAGCAAATTGGACACGTGGCCGGCCATTACAAGTTACGAATATTCATGGCAATCAACATTTATTGCCCACAGAGATTTGATGTAATTTATATTAATTACCTAGATTTGCTATAAGCAGAATGAAGGGCCCAGATTAATCGGTCCTTAACAGCCGACATATCAAGGAGGCAATCATCGCAAACCCTAATGATTGCATCCCACTCCTACAAATAGCAAGGTGCCATTCCCTTGCGAAGAGGACCTCTTTTTGGAAAAGAGCACCAGAGCACCTAAAGAGACTTAAAGAGAGAGAGCAAAGAGAGCATTTCTTCAACGCCAAGCAGATCTTCCCCGGAGCCAAGTCTGCATCCGATCGTCCAAGGAGTAAGACAGAGCTGCCGTCGCTTTTCCGAGCCTCTACCATCATCCCCCAGAATCTAAAATAAACAATTATACTTAGATTACTGTACCTAGGTTTTTGTCCCTAGGCTTTCTTTGTACAAGCGAGTTTGTATTGTGAAGTAAAAGTCCAGTCCTCCGATAATTGTTCTGTTCTTTTATATTTCATGGCAAACATGTGTGTGTAAAAATATATAATGTGTGTAGGAAACATGAAATGGACTGAACATGTATGTGTGTCTGTGTGTTAGCAGGAATTAGAGTATGTTGACAGGAACATGTGAATGTGTGCAAGGTGTGTGTGGATATAGAGACAGTGAGCTAATGAAGGGAAAAATCTGTGTGATAGTAAGGAAATTACAGGAACTGTGTAGGTTCACTTATACCATATGTTAACTGTGACAGTGCAAAGATGGAAAGGAAACCAATTCAGTTTTTAGGTTTTCTTTCTAATCAGTGAATCAATTAACATAGAAAAATCAGTTAACAACAAATCAATTTCTCAGGTTTACAACAATAAACATTCAATTAGAAACTTATTCAAAACTGAAACTGGAAAATGACTTCAATGTCTCAGGATTTCGAAGAACCATAAATAGCAATCAATCCCAAATAGTATCCCTACGTGAAACCAACATCCCAACACAAAACTCTAACATAACATGAATACAATATGCGTAGGCTATCATTAAAATTGGAAAATGAACCATTCGAATTAGGGAGAAGGCATGATACTCCATGTATCAGAAATTTGACAGTTAATACCATGCAAGTCCAACATTTGTGACCCATACATAACATCGATTATTCCATTTAAACAAAGACTAATCTGATATGTAAATTAATTAACAGTGGTTAGTGACATGTTAGAATGCAATTTAGCAACTAATTTAATCACTAATATTAGGAATTAAAATAGGAAAAAGAAAGAACAGTGTATCACTGATACACTAATGTATCAGTCGAAATGCTTAACCAAACCACATTCGATTTCATACTTCAAATTAGCAATTTATGAAGAACATTAGGTAGATAATTAATGGTGGGTATTAGTGTGTGTCACATGCACAAAACAGTGTCCTAAAATAGGACACACGAGTGTCCAAAACAATCACACGCACACACGAGCCTGCACGAGCTCGCATGACCAGTGCACGTGTCCTAACTGGTTCGACACGAACCCAAATGACACGAGACTCGAGGAGTGTCGTGTCAGACACTTCCCCGAGCTCCGTGTCAAAGGACACGTGCCCACGTGCCTTGGATAGCTCGTACGAACCCCCGAGCAGCAGGGCAGTGCAGCTCACACGCGCACGGGCGTGTCCAAGGGCTCAATACGACATAAAATCGACAGGAAATCACCTCAGTCCACCAAAAACGTGTAAGCGACACTAAAACAATACTTCCTATTCAACCACTTTCCCAAAACTCGATCGAAATGCCCTTTGTGGCATTTCGTTGAACACCTACGCACAACACTGATACGTGTCCGATACAGACACGTACAGGACACAAAATTCCATAAACTCTATTCCTACAGGACCAGGACACCTAGGGCTAGGTATTTATGCAAATAAAACCTAATTTTAAGGGGTGGATAGGAATATACCTATGTGTGTTCTTCAACACAAAAGCTTCTCAAAAGAGGATCCTCAAAGCCACCCAAATCCTTCAAATTGCTATGAAATTGAGATTAACACATACCAACAGCAAGAAAACACTAATTAGAACCTATTGCAATTTTTTTGGAATAAAAAGGAGTTAAAATAGATTTTTTAGGAATTTATGAAGATGGAGACTTATCTCTTTCTAAAACTTGTTCGTTCCTAAAGAGGCTTAACCTAATGGAAGAGGATATTTATAAGGTGGGGATCCCTAGGTTAGTGTATGTAGCCGGCCAAGTAATGTTAGGGTTAGGGTTTGGTATTAGCTAATGGGCTTTGGGCTTTTATGGCTAAGTTGTTAATCAATGGTTCAACCATAAGTCATTGCTTGTGTCTTAACTATTCTAACTTGAGTCAAATGACTAAACCATAGGTTATCCCTAGTCTAACTAAGGTTGCATGACCTAACCAAGTCCAAACTCAACTAGGGTTAGCTCCTAGGTTAGTCTACCAAGGTCATTGCTAGTCAAAGTCAACCTAGTCAACCATCATTCAAATAATTCCAAAATAAATTCTAAAAATTCCTATAAATTCAAATAAATTATAATAAATTCAAATAACCCCAAAAATGAAAAAAAATACCCTCAAACTAGAAATGTGGTAGTGACATAGGTGCAGTTATGCCTTGGCTTAGATGTGCCCTTTGCCGTAGACTCCTCCTTTGCTTTACATTTGTAGGGAGTTATTGAGGTCTCCATTCCTACATTCCTTTTGTGCACGTAGGGAAGCTGCACGCGGGAGTAAGGATGTGGAGATAGCTTTCCTCTTCTTAGTTCCTGCGCGTGAGATACGCTTAGGCCCTAATAAGAGAGTTGCTGGTGAGGTAGACTCATTCCATGCTTACAGGAACACTATTTGCAGGAGTCTATCTCGATAGTGGGTACCACCTGACTTGAATCACGCATATGAGTGCTCAAGTGACAGTAGGTTTTTAACGATCGAGGCTTCGAAGCACTCGGACCAGTTTTGTATAGCTTTCCATTGGCTGAGCGCATGACTACTAACGCGAGACTTCGGTCAGCTGCTCGCATAGCATATTGATCGTACAAGACGTGTGTCGCCTTGGACTTCTTCCTGTCACGACCCGCACCCTAAAGTAAGGGCACGAGACGTGGGTACGTCCATCCTACGCTGCAGTGTCAGCGGTAGAACGCTGTCCTAGGTCAACATACATCTAGCAATATATCTCTAAACAGTTTATACTCCCCAAATGGGGGTGACATAGCAGTAATAAACTCAATCACAACTAAGGAAGAGATAGCACGATATGAAACAGAACTCAAAGAAATAAATAGATGATAAAGTAGTCTAAGATAATCCCATCAAATATCCAGAGGTACATGGTCTCAGATACAGAATGAAAGAATATATACAACTCAGAATAAAGTCTAGCTAAACATGTCTCAAGACTACATAAATGATAAGCCTAACTAGTCTAGTCTAGGCAATGGGGGTGATGTCCTCAGCTAGAGCTGGGTCCTCCTGAGGATCCAGCTCGCAGGTGTCATCTAAGGCTGCCCCGTAGAAAGTGTCCAGACAGGCCTCCTTCTCGTCCTCTGTAATATTTTCAATAGGTCCAGCCAGGACAGGAGCGAGCACAGTACATTTCAACAGTTCATAGCAGGTTAGAAAATATAAACATGCAGTAGAGTAAGATACAGAAAACTGAAAGGAAGTATATGATGAAAAAAAGAACTGTATGTAAATAGCTACTGTATATAGAGAACTAATAGTGGCTAGTGATACAGAGTACAGGATAGCACATGTGAACAGGATAGATTTGTATATGATCTACACTAAAGAGTTGTACATGATCTACACTACTATAGAATTGTTCACATGACTACTAGAACTCCCCCGTTTTCCCCAATCAATACACAAGGATCTATACAGGTTATGTTATTGTACATGATATCACATAGGGCCCATGAAAGGGTGCACATGATAGTATACATGAAGGCTCTGTGAATATGAGAGTTCATGATTCACAGGAGTGTACATGCACGGTGAAAGCACAGGAGTACATGATGAAAGTGAAACGCACATGACACAATGTACCCGATGCTCCCGAGGGGGATAACATCGCATGAAGAGATCCATATAGTACTAATCCGTGATAATGTCATGACAGCATCAAGTAAGGTAATCTAAAGCAGGAATATAATTCTAAGCAGGATATGAAATGATCAGAGAATGTACTCGCCTGGTATCTGAGTGTCCAATATGAAAGTACTGTCCGAGGAGTGGTGTCTGGCTCCTAATCAGAACAGCAGAAGTCACAACAAGTCCAGAATGGTAAAATGAAGTCCTACTATGCATTCTACATGATTCTAGGTCAATCTAGGCCAAAGTCAACTCCTGGTCAACTCTGGTCAACCCTAGAAGAATAACTAGGTCAACTATAGTCAGACTAGGTCTAACCAAGTCTAAACTAGGCTATCAAGTCTAAACTAGTCTATACTAGGTCTAATACAGCTGTACAAGCCCAATCTAGGCTCACCAAGCTATACCACATTAGTTAGGCCTATTCTTAACACATGTATATATATATTACCTATGTATAATAAATACACAAGTTGTATATATATGTGACATATATATACTTGTATAACTAATACATCCTATGTAGGTATCTAGACTAGATACCCAAGTATACACAACTACCATATGTATATAAATACTCACATTACCTATATATATATATATATATATATATATATATATATATATATATATATAGCATATAGTCACATAGAAAAGAAATAGTATATATATATATATCTATAGCATATAGTCACATAGAAAAGAAATAGGATTCATAAAGAGAGGGAATGTGTAAACCGTGTGTGTGTGTGTGTGTGTGTAATGTGAGTGAAACATGCATGTGTGTGAGAAAACAGTGAGTGATAGAGTGTGAATTAGTGTGTGAGCTGTGAGTGTAATGTATGTGGGAGGGAGAGTGGTCTGTGAGGAAAAATGTGTGTAGCAGTGTAGGAAATATAGAGTTCAACTCATAGGAAAGAAAACAATATTACAATACACCCAATTCAATCTCAGGTTCAGCCATAACTAATCAGTCTATATACCTAAACATTCCCAGATTTTAATATCAAACATAACCAAAAATCATGATACTCATGCTCAGTTCAGTCTACACAATTCTCAGATTAATACAATATTGAAATAAAAAACAGTTGACAGTTTTTATGAAATAATGGCTAAAACATGATCATCTAACTTAGTTAAAAAGGGAAAGAAATCATCTCACAACTCAGGAAAAAGGACTGTGGTTATACCAAATAATTCAACAGTGAAGGCTAACATGTAATTAAGTTCCAGATTCTCATGTATCTAACCATTCATTACAGATTTCAGGAGAAGGAAAAAGGAAATTAATCACTGATACCTACTTTAAACTCAGGTTCATAATTAACCTAGGATTTCAGGCTTTGTGTAGACTCAGTGTCCAACATCCCACAGATTCGATTTTTCTCATGTAGCCAATATAACCATACAAAACAAGTATCCCCTTAACCTAGCATCACCTACTGAACAGTAAAGGAATCAGCTATTACTGAGTAAAACTCATAGAGGGAATAGAATGAAGGACAGTGGTATCCTTCACTGATACTATAGTGTATCAGTCCAACACCCTTCCCTTGAAATTAATTCCCCAACAAAATCTTAACATAAAATGCATCTAACATGTCATAAATTGTTCAAACATTAACCTATAGTTAGTTTACATGATATTAATCATTATACGAAATTCAAACAGGAAATAAAAATAGTGAAACAATTACTGATACATGACAGTATCACAACAAATGGGGAACTTCCATTCGACTATGTAATATCATTCAATAATCCATAAAAAGGGTTGGTAAATAATAATTAGTGTGTTCCAGTATCATACCCTCAATTTCGTATCCAAAAACCAGACATAAACGTGTCCAATAGTCAAGAACCCATCACAGCCCAAACTGGACTGACAGACCCAGTCCAGTCGACCATGGACAACGAGAGAACTCCTTCGATACCAAACAAAACCCGATGAAACTTGGGGAATGTATTGACAGACATTGCCCCTATATCTCCATTGAATTTTGTGTCCAAAGACCCTGTGTCGTGTCCTGTGGAACCCCCGAGTAGGAGAAGAAAGTGTGGGCTGTGGGGATTGCCGTATCCAAGCCACGAATCTGACACAAGCAGACACTAATATCACCCCAGTCCAAAAGAAAAATGTAAGCGACAGCAAAATAGTAATTTCCATTCAAATAGATTGCACAAATGAAATCGAAATGCCCTTTGAGGCATTTCGACAAACACCTTAAGACAGACTCTGATACGTGTCGAAACGGACACGAAACTTACGAAACCCGACA
Source organism: Iris pallida (assembly GCA_029216955.1). NCBI lineage: Eukaryota > Viridiplantae > Streptophyta > Magnoliopsida > Asparagales > Iridaceae > Iris > Iris pallida. The sequence continues at coordinate 10,008,850 of JANAVB010003400.1, read as the reverse complement.
CGAAACTATTACAAACACTTAGGGGACTCCTAGGGCTTCCTGAATATGAAAACAATTCGAAATTTCATGGAGAAATGGAGGAGTTACCTATACTTGAACTTTCAAGAAAAACCCCCTTTTCAATAGCTCTTCTCTTGGTGTCCCAATCCACTCAAATCACAACAAACTTAAATGAAACTTCAAAATTAGCAAGAATAGGTATATTAGAACCTAATGGAAGAGATTTGAATGAAAAAGGAAATGGAATGGGAATCTAGGGATTAAAAGAAGTAGGAACAAACCTTTCCTTAAACTTTGAGCTTTCCTAAGGAAGAGGCAACCCTAAATTTAGGAGAGTACTTATAGGGTGATGTTCCCAATAATGATAGGGGTGGCCGGCCACTTGTCTAGGGATTAGGGTTTTGGAATTTGTCTTGGGCTTTGGGCCAACTTACAAGGCTATGAGTTAAATGATTAATTAAAGGTGCTAAATCATAAGCCATGACTTATGACTTTCTAATTCCTATTGCTAATTAGAGTCTAATGACCAAACCAAAGATTAGCTTAGGTTAGACTAGAGTCATATAACCTAACCAAGTCCATACTAACTAGGGTTAGCTTCTAGGTTGGTCTACAAGGGTCCAAACTAGCCAAAATCAATCTAGTCCAAACAATTCCAAAATAATTCCTAAAAATTCCCATAAATTCAAATAAATTCTAATAAATTTAAATTACCCCAAAAATTTCAAAAATACCCTCACACTAGAAATGTGGTAGTGACAAATCTTTCCTCTTTAAAAGAATTTTGTCTTCGAAATTGAAAGGCGAAATACAACTGATGAGAAGGATAGAAAGTATACCTCACGGTCCAAAAAGATAAGGGTAGCGCTCGCGCATCTCATCCTCCCGCTCCCAGGTAGACTATCCTGGAGAATGATGCCTCCATACGATGCGTACCAAAGTTATGACCTGGTTTCTCAGAACCTTCTCCCATCGATCCAGAATCTCCACTGGCTGCTCTGGATAGCTGAGAGAAGGCCCAACCTCTATCTCTGAATGATCGAGCACATGGCTAGGGTTAGCCACGTACCGTTTCAACTGTGATATATGGAATACGTTGTGGACCCCCACTAGCACAGGCGGCAAGTCTAGCCTGTAAGCCAAGTCACCTACTCTTCCGCTGATAACGAAAGGGCCGATGAAGCGCGGGCTAAGCTTCCCGCCTCCACCAAAACGTATCGTACCACGAGTCGGAGATATCCTCAAAAAAACCTGGTCTCCGACCAAATCACAAGCAAGGTCTCAATTAATTATAATAAACAAACATGATCAAAAAATCACAAACAAACAAACCTAAATCTAATCCTACTCTAATCTGTACCTCAAACTCCAACGGCCTTCGATGGCTATCGGCCCAGTGCCGATGTCTGTCCTGCGCCACCCACGTGAAGTCTGTCCCTGATAAGCTTCACCTTTTTGGCTGCATCAACAACCATCTCTGGCCCCAGTAAAGCTCGCTCACGAACATCATCCCAAAATAAGGGTGTACGACACCTACGTCTGTACAGAGCCTCGAAAGGTGACATCTCAATGCTGGCCTGGAAACTATTGTTGTAAGCAAACTCTACCAAATAAAGATGATCCTCCCAGGAACCTCCAAAGTCAAGGACGCACGTCCGCAGCATATCCTCAAGTGTCTGAATAGTCCGCTCTGACTGTCCGTCCGTCTGGGGGTGGTATGCAGTACTAAACTTGAGCTGAGTGCCCAAGCTGGTCTGTAGACTCCTCCAGAAATGGGAAGTAAAACGGCTATCCCGATCTGAGACGATGCTGACTAGAACTCCGTAAATCCTGACTATCTGTCGCATATACATCTCCGCCAGCCTCTTTGTAGACGTACCCACCTTGAATGGCAAGAAGTGGGCCGATTTGGTCAACCTGTCAACGATGACCCAAATCGCATCTTTTTCTCCTGGTGTGCGCGACAATCCTGATACGAAGTCCATAGTGATATGCTCCCATTTTCAATCGGGAATGGGCAGCAGCTGCAACAATCTACCGGGCCTCTGCCTCTCTGTCTTGACCTGCTGACAGACCATGCACCTTGCCACGAAGCGAGCCACCTTCCGCTTCATCCCTGTCCACCAAACATGCTCCCTCAGATCTCGGTACATCTTGTTGGCACCCGGGTGTATAGAGTACTGAGATCTGTGGGCCTCCTGTATAACCTGCTCCCTGAGATCTTCGCTGGGCACATATAATCTGGAACCGTGCCTCAAGGCACCATCCTCTGCAAGAGAAAACTCACCCTCCGGCAATCCTGCTCGAACCTGCTCTCGGAGACACCGCAGAACAACGTCCTCAAACTGTGCCGACTTGATCCTCTCCACCAAGTTTTACTGAATCTGCATCCCCCATAGCTGCATCTGCACTTCGGACACGATCACCTCAATCCTAAGGCTCTCCAAGTCGACAAGCAAATGCCGATCCATGGTCAAACACATGGCTGTCGGATACCTACTCAAGGCATCGGCAACCACGTTGGCCTTCCCTGGGTGATACTGAAGTAGGATGTCAAAGTTCTTCATCAACTCTAGCCATCTGTGATGTCTCATGTCCAACTCCTTCTGAGTGAACACATACTTTAAGCTCTTATGATCTGTGAAGATCTCTACCCTCTCACCATACAGATAATGCTTCCACAGCTTCAGAGCAAATATTACTGCTGCCAGCTCCAGGTCGTGGGTAGGGTAGTTCTTCTCATGGGGACGTAATTGCCTGGAAGCATAGGCAATTACCTTCCCATGCTGCTGCAAGACGCAACCCAGCCCCTTCCCTGAAGCGTCACTATAAATAGTGAAACCAGCTGATCCTCAAGGCAATGTCAGAATCGGAGCTGTCGTCAGCCGCTTCTTCAACTCATCAAAAGCTGCCTGACACTCCTCTGACCAAACATACTCAGCATCCTTCCGGATCAACCGAGTTAACGGTTCTGCAACCCGGGAGAAATCCTGCACGAATCTCCGATAATATCCTGCCAGCCCCAGGAAACTCCTGATCTCTGCAACTGAAGTCGGCGCTGCCCATGCCTCAACTGCTACAATCTTCTTGGGGTCAACTGAGATACCATCTCCAGTCACCATATTCCCCAAGAAGTCTACCCGGTCTAAGAAGAACTCACACTTGGAGAGCTTTCAATAAAGCTGCTCCTTCCTGAGAATCTCCAGCACTATCCTCAAATGCTCCTCGTGCTCCTCCTCAGTCTTGGAATATATCAAGATGTCATCAATGAACACTACCACAAACTGATCCAGATACTGATGGAACACCTTGTTCATAAGGTTCATAAAAACTGCTGGTGTATTGGTTAGCCCAAACGGCATAGCCAAAAACTCAAACTGCCCGTATCGCGTCCTGAAAGCGGTCTTGGGAATATTCTCCCCCTTCACCTTCACCTGGTGATATCCTGACCTCAGATCAATCTTAGAAAATACCCGAGCTCCGCTCAACTGGTCAAATAGATCGTCGATCCGCGGTAGTGGGTATTTGTTCTTGATCGTGAGGTTGTTGAGTGCCCTATAGTCAATACACATGCGTACTGACCCATCCTTCTTCGGCACGAAAAATACTGGTGCACCCCATGGCGACGAACTCGAGCGGATGAAGCCCTTGTCCTGTAGCTCATCCACCTGCTTTTTCAGCTCCACCAGCTCGCTGTTGTTCACCCGATAGACATGCTGAGAGATGGGTTCCGCTCCTGGAACCAAGTCTATCGAGAACTATATGTCCCTGTCTGGTGGTAATCCTGGCAACTCCTCTGGGAAAACATCCATATACTCTGCCATCAAGGGGTGTGGAATCGTCTACTCCTCGACCGAGTCTCCACAGAAGACTCCGCTGCTCTGCTCTGCCTGACGTCTGGAGTACTCGAACTTTGGCTCCCCCGGCGCTCTGAAGAGAACTCTACCCCCTTTGCAATCAATGCTGGTGTGGTGCCTGCTCAACTAATCCATGCCTAGTACTATGTCGTAGTTCGGCAATGGCATTACGAGTAGGCTCACCTCTAACTCACGGCCTTCCAAAACTACTCTCTGACCCTTACAAACATCACTCACGAGGATAATGCCACCTCCGATCGTGATTTTGTAAGTCCTAGGCAACGATTTAGCTACAATACCGTGTCTAATTACAAAAGATACTGATATGAAGCTATGCAAAGCACCGGAATCGAATAATGCAAAAGTTGGACTGGAGTCGAGAAGGATCGAACCTGCAATCACCTCTCCTATCGCCTCTGTATCCTCTGCTGCCATGGCGAATCCTCGCCCCTGCGGGCCTCTCCTGGCCTGCTGCTGGTGCTGGAGGACCTCTGCTGCTGTGTCTGCAGGGCTGGTCCCCTCTGCTGGCCTTCTGCTGCCCTGGCTCCTCCTCCCTGGGCTGCTCGTCCCCCAGACCTAGCACAATCCCTCAGCTGGTGATCTGTCGCTCCGCAAAGAAGGCACCTTCTGAGCCACTTTCTGCACTTGTTGAAGACATACCCAGGCTTCTTGCAGAAGGTGCAACTGACTGTCTGGTGCCTGGGTGCCTGATGCTGAAACTGCTGCTGGTGAACTGGCCTCTGCTGGATCGGCTACGGCTGAAACTGCCTCAGCTGCTGGTGCTAAAAGTGGGGCCTCCTGGCTTGGCCTCCGCTGCTGCTGCTGCCTCCAACTGGGTCTCTCCTCCTCTTGAGCCTAAGCTCAAGATCATCCTCTGCCAACAAGGCTCCCGTCAAGATCTCCTCGAATATAGCATCCCGGTTGCCCTTGGTCAAGGACTTGACCCCCTTGACTAGACCTTTCCGAAACCTCCGGGCCTTCGTCGTCTCGCTCAATCCCTCTATAAACCTGCCGAGGCGGCCAAACTCTCCGGCGTACTCCTCCACTGAAAGACTCCCCTGGACCAGGCTCTCGAACTGCGTCTCCAAGGCTCTGAGTGCTGAATCTGGAAAGAACTCCTTCTTGAAGAAGCCCTTGAACTGCTCCCAAGTCTGCCCAGCTACCCCCACCCTGGGGTCTGACTGATACCAGGTGCGAGCAAGATCTCGCATCCGGCTAGCTGCAGCTTTGATCTGAAGATCTGCTGGTATCCTGGCCAAGCGGAAGATCTCCTCTATATGCTCGATCCACTCATCGGCATATAGGATCCCCTCTGTCCCCAGAAAGTCTCTGGGGCTCATCTTCTGAAACTGTTCGATCCCCGGTGTCCTCGGCTGATGGACCACTGGTCGAGCTGCGGCCGTCGTGATGGCCAACTCCATGCCCCTGTCCTGTCGAGCCTGCTGTCGGTCCATGAACTGCTAGAAGTACGCAAACATCTGCGCTGCATCCACGTGTCCTGTAGGCGGCGGCTGCTGGAAAGGATCCTCTGGAATGACCGGGTCCTGCCTCCGAGCCGGTGGAAGCATACCCCCTGATGCTACTGCCGAGGTCTCAATACGAGCAGAGAGGGCAGGAGCTACAGTCCCCTGGCCTTACTGTACTGGATGAGAGGTAGCAGTCCCCTCTATAGCATCCTCATGAATGGTACGCTGCGATCGAGTCTCTACCATCCTGAAGATAGACAAACAAGAGTATCAATTTCTGAGAAAGAAGTGAAATAACAAAGGCGGACAGTTAAAAATTCAAAGGATCAGCTGACAATAAGGATTTAGATGGCAAATAAAAGAATTTTTCCTAAAGTGATTGAGCACCTTAAAATTAATGTCCTATATCTTACTGCAGGCTGTAGTGATACTCTAGTTTGAATACCACTACACTTCTAGTCTAGACCTGCATGGGCCACCACTAAAAATGTGTCACGACCCGCAACCTAGAGTAAGGACACGAGACGTAGGTACGTCCAGCCTACGCCGCAGTGTCGGCAGTAAAACTCTGTCCTAGGTCAACATACATCTAGCCGTATATCTCTAAATAGTTTATACTCCCCGAATGGGGGTGACATAGCAGTAATAAACTCAATCACAACTAAGGAAGAGATAGCACGATATGAAACAGAACTTAAGGAAACAAATAGATGATAAAGTAGTCTAAGATAATCCTAACAAATATCCAGAGGTACATGGTCTCATATACAGAATGAAAGAATATATACAACTCAGAATAAAGTCTAGCTAAACATGTCTCAAGACTACATAAAAAGATAAGCCTAACTAGTCTAGTCTAGGCAATGGGGGTGATGTCCTCAGCTAGAGCTGGGTCCTTCTGAGGGTCCAGCTCGCAGGTGTCATCTAAGGCTGCCCCGTAGAAAGTGTCCAGACAGGCCTCCTTCTCGTCCTCTGTAATATTTTCAACAGGTCCAGTCAGGACAAGAGCGAGCACAGTACATCTCAACAGGTCATAGCAGGTTAGAAAATATAAACATGCAGTAGAGTAAGATACAGGAAACTGAAAGGAAGTACATAATAAAAAAGAGAACTGTATGTAAATAGCTACTGTATATAGAGAACTAATAGTGGCTAGTGATACAGAGTACAGGATAGCACATATGAACATGACAGATTTGTACATGATCTACACTAAAGAGTTGTACATGATCTACACTACTATAGAATTGTTCACATGACTACTAGCACTCCCCCGTTTTCCCCAATCAATACACAATGATCTATACAGGTTATGTTATTGTACATGATATCACATGGGGCCCATAAAAGGGTGCACATGATAGTATACATGAAGGCTCCGTGAACATGAGAGTACATGATTCACAGGAGTGTACATGCATGGTGAAAGCACAGGAGTACATGATGAAAGTGAAACGCACATGATGTACCCGATGCTCCCGAGGGGGATAACATCGCATGAAGAGATCCATATAGTACTAATCCGTGATAATGTCGTGACAGCATCAAGTAAGGTAATCTAAAGCAGGAATATAATTCTACGCAGGATATGAAATGATCAGAGAATATACTCGTCTGGTATCTGAGTGTCCAATATGAAAGTACTGTCCGAGGAGTGGTGTCTGGCTCCTAATCAGAACAGCACAAGTCACAACAAGTCCAGAATGGTAAAATGAAGTCCTACTATGCATTCTATATGATTCTAGGTCAATCTAGGCCAAAGTCAACTCTTGGTCAACTCTGGTCAACCCTATAAGTCAAACTAGGTCAACTATAGTCAGACTAGGTCTAACCAAGTCTAAACTAGGCTATCAAGTCTAAACTAGTCTATACTAGGTCTAATACAGCTGTACAAGCCCAATCTAGGCTCACCAAGCTATACCACATTACTTAGGCCTATTCTTAACACATGTATATATATTACCTATGTATAATAAATACACAAGTTGTATATATATGTGACATATATATATATATACTTGTATAACTCATAAATCCTATGTAGGTATCTCGACTAGATACCCAAATATACACAACTACCATATGTATATAAATACTCACATTACCTATATATATATATATATATATATATATATATATATATATATATATATATATATATATATATTTTTTTTATATATATATATATATATATATATATATATATATATATATATATATATAATCACATAGAAAAGAAATAGGATTCATAAAGAGAGGGAATGTGTAAACTGTGTGTGTGTGAGTGTAATATAAGTGAAACATGCATGTGTGTGAGAAAACAGTGAGTGATAGAGTGTGAATTAGTGTGTGAGCTGTGAGTGTAATATATGTGGGAGGGAGAGTGGACTGTGAGGAAAAATATATGTCTATATACCTAAACATTCCCAGATTTTAATATCAAACAGTGAGTCATAGGAAAGAACACAATATTACAATACACCCAATTCAATCTCAGGTTCAGCCATAACTAATCAGTCTATATACCTAAACATTCCCAGATTTTAATATCAAATATAACCAAAAATCATGATACTCATGCTCAGTTCAGTCTACACAATTCTCAGATTAATACAATATTGAAATAAAAAATAGTTGACAGTTTTTATGAAGTAATGGCTAAAACATGATCATCTAACTTAGTTAAAAAGGGAAAGAAATCATCTCACAACTCAGGAAAAAGGACAGTGGTTATACCAAATAATTCAACAGTAAAGGCTAACATGTAATTAAGTTCCAGATTCTCATGTATCTAACCATTCATTACAGATTTCAGGAGAAGGAAAAAGTAAATCAATCACTGATACCTACTCTAAACTCAGGTTCATAATTAACCCAGGATTTCAGGCTTTGTGTAGACTCAGTGTCCAACATCCCACAGATTCGATTTTTCTCATGTAGCCAATATAACCATACAAAACAAGTATCCTCTCAACCTAGTATCACCTACTGATCAGTAAAGGAATCAGCTATTACTGAGTAAAACGCATAGAGGGAATAGAATGAAGGACAGTGGTATCCTTCACTGATACTATAATGTATCAGTCCAACACCCTTCCCTTGAAATTAATTCCCCAACAAAATCTTAACATAAAATGCATCTAACATGTCATAAATTGTTCAGACATTAACCTATAGTTAGTTTACATGATATTAATCATTATACGAAATTCAAACAGGAAATAAAAACAGTGAAACAATTACTGATACATGACAGTATCACAACAAATAGGGAACTTCCATTCGACTATGTAATATCATTCAATAATCCATAAAAAGGGTTGGTAAATAATAATTAGTGTGTGCCAGTGTCATACCCTCAATTTCGTGTCCAAAAACCAGACACAAACGTGTCCAATAGTCAAGAACCCATCACAGCCCAAACTGGACTGACAGACCCAGTCCAATTGACCATGGACATCGAGAGAACTCCCTCGATACCAAACAAAACTCGATGAAACTTGGGGAATGTCTTGACAGACATTGCCTCTAGGTCTCCATTGAATTTCGTGTCCAAAGACCCCGTGTCGTGTCCCGTGGAACCCCCGAGTAGCAGGGGAAAGTGTGGGCTGTGGTGATTGTCGTGTCCAAGCCACGAATCCGACACAAGCAGACACTAATATCACCCTATTCCAAAAGAAAAATGTAAGCGACAACAAAATAGTTATTTCCATTCAAATAGATTACACAAATGAAATCGAAATGCCCTTTGAGGCATTTCGACATACACCTTAAGACAGACTCTGATACGTGTCCAAACGGACACGAAACTTACGAAACCCGACACGAAACTATTGCAAATACTTAGGGGACTCCTAGGGCTTCCTGAATATGAAAACAAATCAAAATTTCATAGAGAAATGGAGGAGTTACCTATACTTGAACTTTCAAGAAAAACCCCCTTTTCAATAGCTCTTCTCTTGGTGTCCCAATCCACTCAAATCACAACAAACTGAAATAAAACTTCAAAATCAGCAAGAATAGGTATATTAGAACCTAATAGAAGAGATTTGAATGAAAAAGGAAATGGAATGGGAATCTAGGGATTAAAAGAAGTAGGAACAAACCTTTCCTTAAACTTTGAGCTTTCCTAAGGAAGAGGCAACCCTAAATTTAGGAGATTACTTATAGGGTGATGTTCCCAATAATGATAGGGGTGGTTGGCCACTTGTCTAGGGATTAGGGTTTTGGAATTTGTCTTGGGCTTTGGGCCAACTTACAAGGCTATGAGTTAAATGATTAATTAAAGGTGCTAAATCATAAGCCATGACTTATGACTTTCTAATTCCTATTGCTAATTAGAGTCTAATGACTAAACCAAGGATTAGCTTAGGTTAGACTAGAGTCATATAACCTAACCAAGTCCATACTAACTAGGGTTAGCTTCTAGGTTGGTCCACAAGGGTCCAAACTAGCCAAAATCAATCTAGTCCAAACAATTCCAAAATAATTCCTAATAATTCCCATAAATTTAAATAAATTCTAATAAATTTAAATTACCGCAAAAATGTCAAAAATACACTCACACTAGAAATGTGGTAGTGACACTTCCTACTACCCCTAGAGGGTGTGTAGTATTTAGAATCCAACAGAGTGGTTGGCAAAGCACTTTGGCGGTGTAAGGCACGTGCTACCTTGGATCTCTTCATGTTACCCCTAGAAGGTGTGTAACGTTCAGAGTCCAACATAGCCTTACCCAATGGGTAGGTAATTCTGTCAAAGACAGAAGTTCTACTTTCTCCGTCGGCGGGTAGGTCATTGCGTACTTCTTCCTACGTTGTACCTTTCTCAAGCCAGCCATAGGGGAGCCGTACTCCTCGCTGTGCTTTTTCAAAGCAGTATTTGAGTGAGGCTACATGGCAGCAGTAGTCGAAATCTTTTTTAGGGCTTCGTCATTCAGGGGCTTCTAGAGTGCAGTCCCTCCGCTCGTGCCACTTCTCGTAGCAGCCTTTGGTACCCAGGTACGTTGAGTTTTTTTCAGTTTTACGAACTGCTTCGAAGGACTCGACTTCTCTTCAGAAAGGAGATCTTCAAAAGCTTGTTGGTCGAAACGTATAACAAACATCTTTTGAGAAGATTCCAGCAAGTTATCGACAGATTGCATCACCACCTTGTCGTTGGAGAATAAGGAAGTTCCCTGCAGAGTCGCCATCTTATTTGCCATGACAAGTGGTTATACGAAGTTTTTGTATATTAAATGTGTAAAGAGTACAATCGACTCCTAAATAGGAGATCTAAGTAGAAAATTTCTGGAGAAGTATGACGATAGAGATCGAGCACTGCAGTGGCTCCTTTACTCTGTTGACGATTTGATGGTGAGTCAAACTTGCTCTGGCTTTCTAGTGCTTGTGACTGGAACTCTAGGTTGCCAATCTAGAGGACGTCTAAGTTATGAAGATTTTAAAGCCCCTTTATCGAAGGAAAACTCCTTCTATTTATAGGGGAGCACATATGCGATGTGCATAAGGGTTATACAAGAATGATGTACGTGGAGATATAAGAGAATCTTGAGGCTGCACGGTGAGGGTTGCTGTTGAGCTAACACGTGGCGAACATTGGGGTTCTCTTTTATGAAGATCTTGGGGAGCTATCAACATGACTGGGTAAACGACACATGGTGTGCGTTTAATATTGATTGGATGAACCTAAGTAGATTCTGATCCTATCTCCAAAGTTGGATTTTGTCCTTATCTTATGGGGCGATTGGTTTAAACAAACCGATTGGATATGACCCTCGTCCATAGGAACAAACTCCATTCTTACCCTTGGGAATGGTGTTTTAAACAAACTATTAGGATATTGCTGTTATCAACAGAATCAAATATGTTCTTATCTAAAGAGCGGAGGTTTAAACAAAATCGATTGGATAATATCTGAAAAGATATAGAATGCTACCTCATAGGGCTACGTCTATACAAGTTACTCTTCTGGTGAGGCTTGAATGTCACTGCACATCTGGGTGACGGGATGACTGTGTTTCGACTACAACTGAGTCACTGTGCTTTTGGACGACGAGAAGACTGTGTTCCGAAGATAACAGAGTCACTGCCCTTTCGGGCAACGAGTAGACTGTGTTTCGAAGATGACAGAGTCACTGTGCTTTGGAGCGACGAATAGACTGTGTTTCGAAGACGACGAAGTCACTGTGCTTTGGAGCGACGAGTAGACTGTGTTTCGAAGACGACAGAGTCACTACGCTTTAGAGCGACAACAAGATTCGTGCTTGAGGAAACAAAGTGTCAACTAAAGGAGCCATTTGAACGGGCTACGCTTCCAAGTGGGATGGAAGGAGCTGCGCCTCTGGGTTGAAGCGAAGTAGTTGCGCTTCTGAGTCGAACCGAAGTGACAGCACTTCTGAGTCGAGCTGAAGTGGTTGCACTTCTAAGTCGAACTGAAGTGGTTGCACTTCTGAGTCGAACTGAAGTAGCTGCGCTTCTGAATCGAAGGAGCTAGTATTTGTCAGAGTCATAAGAGCAATTAAATGATAGTTCTTTTAACGGATGAGTCAATCATCCTCTTCTTTAATTGCTGCCATCATTTGGGGAATTCAAGAAGCTTATGGCCTAAGATTCAGTAAATTGAACCTATTAAATAAGATTTATTGTGCTGAGTCTTAGGTTCATCCCATTAATTTGGGAGTCTTTGACCGACGGCCACGTGGCATGTGGGTTGGACAATATTCAGCCTATATAAAGGGAAGCTTTTCTGAAGGGTTACATCCACTGTCTCTTAGCATTCCCACTATCATGCTTGATCCTGACTTGGCTTCGAGCGGCCGTTGGCCTTGTACTAGTTGACTTTTGGTTGTGGATCTATTTGTTTAATGAAGCTATATCCTTGTAGAAGAACTGCTACTGGATCTTGAGATGCACTTGTTTGGCATGAGGAGTTCGAACCTGAACAATACATTGGAGGTCTTCGAGATCCAAGCTTCCGGATTTGGATTGATTGCCAATCCAAAGAGCCACAGGTTGTGCTCTGCCCTGCTAAAGTGTCGCAGTAGTATGGTGAGGAGGAGCTGCGTTCTGGCTCGGGCCAATGGCTGCTTCATTAGCCATATTGGAGTTCCTCTGCGTCTGGTTAGGAAGCGGCTTGCTTTGACGAGAAAGTGATTCGCACTGACGTGCGGCGCGTCTGAGGGGAAATTTCTGAAGATTGCCCACTGTTTTAGTTTTTATATGTAATCATAAAGAATCTGTAATAGATATTTTATAAACATGATTTTAATAAAGAACTTTTATGCACCATCTCTGTCTGTTGTGACTTTTATCATTGTCTGCGCTTTTGGATACCTGCGCTTTTGTGAAGTTTGTGAGCAGTGACTTCTTATCACCAGCGCTTTTGTCATGGCTGTACTTTTTCATGATTGGATATGTTATGGACATGACTTGGTCAGTATAGGAATCTTGGGGGAGCACAACCACTATTATGTATGGGAAGCCAAACAGGTAAACCATAGTCTCCGGATGGAACTATAGCGAGATACAATTTGCAGATACCCTCTGACGTTTTGGACTTTACGACCGGATACGGATGACTGGATGATAGTATATGTACACATAGTCTAAATCCCACCCATGCATGTGAAAGTTGTCCTCTAAAGTCACGATAGACAGTTAGGATACCATTTTGCATATTGTTGTCTAGGATAGTCTTTGGTTTTATTATTTATCTATTCTCACAGTTCATATAGCATGATATTATGTATCTTGTTACGTCCCTCTGAGGATCTGGTGATCTCTCGAGGTATAGGTGATGGACAGTATCCTGAGGAGTATAATTCTGGACTAGACTCTTCATTTGCAGCCGGGGAGGTCTCACCCTCGGAGTCTATTTGATTTTCTTTTTAGTTGATGGACTTATGTAGTTTCTTATTTTATTATTTCAGTTGATTTTATTCAGTCGCTCGGTAGTGGATTTGTCTCCGCTCGACAGATATTTTATTTTATATTTCAATTGAGATATTTGATTTTTTTTATTTGTCGTTGTGGATGAGATATAGTTGTTGCTTGTGACCATGTTATATTATCATGAGCTGGAGCTCTTATATTACATCTTATGCATGTATACATAGATTCCATTGATTGGAGTATTCTGCGTATACATACAGCTGATATGTACATATTTCTAGTCCTACATTTATTGGGACTGGGCGTTACATTGTATGAGAACTCTACCAAATGAAGATAATCCTACTATAAACTGCCAAAGTCTAATATGCAAGTCTGAAGCATGTCCTCGAGAGTCTGAATAGTGACGTTTGACTGTTCATCAGTCCGAGGGTGATAAGCGGTATTGAATTTGAGCTGAGTGCCCAAACTAGTATGTAAGCTCTTCCAAAAATGATAAGTGGATCTTCTATCCTGATCAGATACTATGCTCATAGGTACCCCCATGCAATCAGATAATCTGTCACACATACAGCTCTGGGAGCTTTCTGTGGACAACCCACCTTTAATGGTATAAAGTGGGCCCCTTTGGTCAACCTGTCAACGATGACCCAAATCGCATCCTTCCTTTCTGGAGTACGCAGAAGTCCAGAAACAAAATCCATAGTGATTTGCTTCCACTTTCACTCCGGAATTGGTAATGGTTGAAGGAAACCACATGGTCTCTGTCTTTCGCTTTGACCTACTGACACACTAAGCATCTAGAATAGAAGCGTGCCACTTCCCGCTTCATACTATACCACCACACATGATCTCTCAAGCCTTTGTACATCTTGGTAGCTCCCGGGGAGAGTGATGTTCTTCCTGCATCACTTCTTCTCGCAGATCTCCGTTTGGCACATAAAGTCTAGCACCGTGGTTCAAAGAACCATCTTTGGTAATAGAAAAATCGTCAAGCAAACTGGTTTGCACCTTAGCTCTATGACTCCTTAAACCTACATCATGGTATTGAGTATCTTCGTTTTTGTCCATTAGTTCTGACTGAATCTGCATGCCCATCACTGCATCTCAATCCCAGGAATCACAATCTTAATACCCAAGAGCTCTAGGTCTTCTAGTAAATGTCGATCTCTAGTTAAGAACATAGCTGGGATAACGGCTAAGTGCATACGCTACAACATTGGCTTTCCCAGGATGATACTCAATAATCAAAATCTTCCATCAACTCCAACTATCTACGCTGTCTCATGTTCAACTCCTTTTGGGTGAAGACATATTTCAGACTTTTGTGGTCTGTAAATATTTTTACCCTTTCACCATAGAGGTAGTGCTTCCATAACTTTAGACCAAAGATCACTGCTGCTAGCTCTAAGTCATGAGTGGGATAATTGTTCTCATGGGGTAATAGTTGTCTTGAAGCATAAGCAATGACTTTCTTCTTCTGCTCCAGTACACAATCTAACCCGTTTCCTGAGGTATCATTATAGATACTAAAACCTCCAGTCCCTGATGGCAATGCAAAAATAGGTGTTGTAGTCAATCTTTTCTTCAGATCCTCAAATGCAGCTTGGCACTCCTCAGTCCAAACAAACTCCACATCCTTTCGTGTAAGCCTAGTTATCGGCTCTGCGATCCGGGAGCAGTCCTTCACAAACTTCTTATAATATATAGTTAATCCCAAAAAACATTAAATTTCTGCTACTGAGCTCGGAGTAGTCCAAGACGACAGTAATCTTCTTTGGATCCACTGAAATACTATCACCAGTTATCATATGTCCGAGAAACTCCACTTTGCCCCAAAAAAAACTAACAGTTATCATATTGAATATGTCTCGTACTCAAATGTTATTATTAAAGACAGTTTTTCAAAATCTTTTAATGTCTTGAAATATTTCTTTTATATATATATTGGAGATACATATTTTGTTTATTCATCTCTAAGCGTTTATTTATTGGATATTTCTTTTTCTTGCCTAAAGATGATATTTATTTTGAGTTTGGAATTTTATATGAATTTGATCAAAGGAAAGAAAAGATGCATATCTTGGATATCCCTTAGATCTTGTGATTATTTATTTTATGCATATAAATTATTTTTGAACTATATACGCAAATTTTAAGGGGGAGCAAAATTAATAGTTTCAATTATTTTATGCCCTTAATATGTGGTATACATAGTTTATCATGGACATATATTCTCTTATTTAAATATCTTGTTGAGTTGGTCATGATATTTGGATTTGTTTTGAGTTTATGAGAGAATATATGATTATTACTATTTATTTAATTTTATTTCCCTCATTTCATTTTTGAGTTTCTAAAATTTATTTTGCCAAATATATTTAATTATTGAGATTTTATGAGAGAATATATGATTTTAATATTTATTTTTAATTCTCTCATTCGAATTTCTAACAGTTATCTTGCCAAATATATATTTAATTATCCTTATTTGATTGAGTTTAAAATTAATTTTAGCATTTCCTATTGAGATTTTATCTCAAAGTTCATGATTATCTATATTTAGACTGATCATAATTTGCGGGAGAGCATTCAAGTCGACTGAATTTCTCCTTCTCAAGTATTTTGTCTTCATTACCTTCATGTTTATTTGATGGATATATATCATGCTAAGGTAATTGAATTCAATTGCATGAACTTTGATATGGATTTTGCATAGATTCTAGTTTATTTTGATTTTTTTTCAATGGTTATACTCTTTATGGAATTGATTCACTAATTTGTATGGGCAAATTATGAATCATATTTTTTTTTGTGATCATTGTTAGAGTCTCATTATATATTTTTTTCTTTTATATATACTAGATCTGCGCATTTCTATTCCTCATGATTGATTTCTGCTATATTGATATCTATTTCTTATTGAAATCCTTTATTGGTATATTTCAAAACTAGAGTTATTTTTATCATAATATTGAGTTTTGAATATCATTTTTTTTCGGATTTCTAGTTGGTAAACTATGTATTGCTTGATTTCAGTGTTCTTTGCTTTTAAGTTCAACCAACTATGTTGTGTTTTGATAAGTTTTTTTTTATGATTTAGTTATGCACTTTTTCTAAACTTGTCGTTACACTGTTCTCCTAATCCTTGATCATGATTATATTAATTGAGTTCCTTTTAGCTCTAATTACGGGGAAGCTTCTTTTTGATCATGTCAAAGGGGAAGAAATAAGTTTAAGTGAGAAATAAGTTTCAGTCAGCACACAATATTCTAGTATTATGTGTTTATTAGTGATACATGCATCTATTGTATATATATTAAACATAAAGGATTTGCCATAATCAAAAAGGGGGAGATTGTTAGCCCAATGATTATATCATGTTTTTGAATATGGCTAATCAATTAAGTTTACCATAATGACATCACTAATATTCATGTAATCACTATCATGTTGTTACTTAAACTTAGCATTGTCCTAAATGTTCTATATCATATTGCTATGCTTGTATCATATTGTTCTTTTCGTCTAACATGTTCTCATAGACATGCAATAAGCATGATCAAGCTTTGTCAAACCAGGACATATGCAATAGAGAATTATTGATGGGCCAAAGACGGCATCATACAAGAAGATTTCTCTGAACCGCCTAACGACCTATCCAGGGCCTCGCATCGGGGGTTCCGCTGCCCGGTCAGCGGACAGGGGTCGAGGGGTCATCAAAGGGCTCTTGGTTTTCCTATTTTATCAATGTATTTTTCAGATCTGTTTATCTTTGGACGACCGCCATCAGTGAAAAAGGCATCTTCAAGTCTGCTCAAATATCTGAAGAAAGGCGTCATCAAAGGGCTCTTGGTTTTCCTATTTTATCAATGTATTTTTCACATTTATTGAGTCTAGGAATACGATGTAAACTGCATCGTACTGGCAAATAGGCTACAAGAAATGTTTTCAAAATACCCTTTCATTTTGAAAACAAGCCCACTTACAAAAGCCTAAATTACTTCCTAACTGTTTGACTTTTCAAAAAGCCCAAACTAGTTTGCAAAAACCCTGACAGAACTCCAACAAAACTCGGCCAAAGTTCGGCCCGAATTCGACTAGAGTTCGGCCAGAGTTTGGTTAGTGAACGTTGCTTTTTGAACTTGGTCTTCCTGCAGTTACGAATCCCAACGAGATCTTCTCATAGAGTTCTGCCCGAATTATGCCCGAATTCTGTCAGAATTCTGCCTTTGGAAAAACTATAAATAGAGAAGGATTTCGATCATTTCAATTCACTCATTCACTTTCATATCTCTTCTCTATAAGCCTACTACTTCTTCCAAAGTGTTCTGAGCTATTCATTTTCAAATCCTAAGCCAGTTACAATCCTCTAGTCGATTTGCCAGTGTGGTACAGTCTAGAAGTTTCAGAGTGGTTGTAATCAGAGGCTTGATTGAAGGTACACTTCACAATTGAAGTTGGTCGAGTACTTCGGATCAAAGCTCGCGTTGTAGAAGTTGCAAGATCTTCGGATGAAAACTTGTGGTGATTTTCCATAGTGGATTCAACTGGAAGCTAGAGTTCTTCCGACTGGACTAGTCCTCACAAGAGGGAAACCAGTATACATCCTTGTGTTTGCGTTTGCTCTCTACACTCTACTTTTTATTTACATATCTGTGATATATTATCTGTGATCTTGCTACTAACATTTTTTAAATAGTTAATTTCCGCTTCCTACTCTATTCACCCCCTCTAGAGTATTACGCTTTACAACTCATTCCTACAATCGGTCCTACAAAGAGGTCCTCTCGCTACTGTGTTACAGGTGTCCTAGTTGGCAGAATATGAGTAGGAGTAATCCCTAGAATGGGGCAAGGTATTGGGCACTCCTTCATCCGATGAGCGCCTGATCCTCAGTATAGGCACAACCCCAGTCTCTTCCTACAATTCTCCCAAGTGTGTCTCGGTTTAGTGCAATAATTACAGATCTGTACTAGATGCATCTGCGTCTGCAGCTGTTGCTGAATATGAACTCTAGCCGGCTGTTGTGGCTGAAATTTCTTTTGTCCAAACTGAGGACGCTTCACCGATTCAGGGTTATTAGTACCCCTAAAAGTATACAAGTCTGTCTTGGACCTCAGATCCAAGTCAACCTCTATCCTTTGTGTCTCTACTAAGATCCTAGCAAAAGTCGTAGTACTCAAGGCGATGTGAACCCTGATCTCCGTGAGCAAATCTCGACGAAATCTACGTGCTTGTCCTTCGGCTCCTTGACCATGTACTCTGCAAATTGGCTCAGCATGCCAAAATCTAAAGTATACTAATCCACGGATAATCTATCATGCATCAAATTCTGGAATTGCATCTCCAGAACTCCTTTTGCTACCTATGAATAGAACTTTTTTTTGAAAAGGTCCTTGAACTGGTTCCAAGTCAGATCTGGAACTGTTAGTCGAGGCTCATTCTGAATCCAAGTACAAAAATACCCTTAAGCTGTAGGCTAATAGCCTCAATCTATAGATCCTCAAAAATCCTAGCAACCCTCATGATACGCTCGATGTCCTCGAACCACTCATCAGCATATAAAATTCCCTCAGAGCCCTTGAAAATTCGAGGATCCATCTTCTTAAAGTCCAAAATATCTCCTTCTTTTGGGTTAATGGACTGCTTCTGCTGCTGCGGCTACTACGGAGGAGGAGCTCTCTCAAGAGTAGCTAGGGCTAATTGATGTGCTTTCTCCATATTCTCTCGTATCACGACATTCTTCTCCCGCTGAGATTCGTCTTGAATTCTCCAGGACTCAGCGTGTATCTCTGAGACTCCATCATCTATCTGAGGAATCTAAATATATGTACCCATCAGCGGACATACTCTCGGAGAATAAAAACAATTGTATACCTCTCTGAGATGGAGGTGGAGGACAACTCTCTGATGCTGTTGACGTCACCTCCTGAATTGTAGGATAAGTAGGAGGTGGAGGAAGAGACTCGGTCGCTCTCTTCTTCGAAGATCGAGAGGACGACGATGCTGATCGCTCAGAAGCTACAGCTGCTGCTAAGCCATGAGATCGAGTCTTTGTCGATATTCTGAAAAATAGGATAGAATTAACAATAAATCCTAAATATGGCACAAATAAGATTTTATTCAAGAAGGACAACAATTGAAATAGATATTAATCAGAATGGATCAGAATAATCAAATATGAATCATAGTGGAAATCTTATCTTGTAATTGAATATTCATATTCATATCACTTTGTTTTAGGCTCATAATGATACTCTAATCTTGAGTACCACTATGACATTGCAATAATTTTGCAAAGATAGTGACATGCATGGGCTACCATAAAGACATGTCACGACCTGTATTCATCCAACCTACGCTGTAGAGTAGCCAATAGTATGCTGTCTATTCTCTATATAACATTAAATTCAGCAATAAGAATATAAATCACAATATGAAGAATCTAACTCAATCACAAGTTCTAATATGTAGATATGAAATAGAAAGAAATGTCCACAAGATATCCAATCCAGAATGTCAATTACATGAATCCTCAAATAGAGTACATCCCAGATAAATGTTCTGGTAACAGAATCTAGACAGTAAGTAAAATTCTAATTAAATCTAAAAATCATCTAGTAGTGTATCAGCTACTACATCTCCTACATCCTTAGGTATACCATAATCAGCCTTAAGTGTGCCATAGTAAGTGGGGCACCAGTTCTTTAAGTCATCGCCGAAAAATATGGTTATCCAATCAGGATAGGAGCAAGTATGAACATAAATCGCTACTCATAACTTGATAGAAACTATATAACATGAAATAGAAGATAGGATACAAAATAAAACTGTAATCATGGTAAGATAGATAAGATAGGCAAGTAAAACAAGTAATCGGGATAAAAGAAATCATGGTAGGTGATAAATTAATATGAATGCAAAACTCATAACTATACTAAGTGTGTTTGAAGTACCATGTTCAATATGTGAACGAGCTGAGGGATCTACTTGGTACAGCTCAATCGTATGTGTCGTGTATGATTAGCTATTCAGCAGGGAACATGAAATATCGGGTTTTGATCACATATATACTAAGGTACTTCACGTCTAACTAGCAATCATGAATTCAAATTACAACAAGGAACATGAACAAGGTAATCATGGAACACGATAAATAGAGAAAAATGGTAATCATGAACTAGAATCCATAAACACTAATTTGTGTAATAATCGTGATAATAATCATGGCATGCACATCTAACTCGTGAAATATAATAATTATAAGAAAATAAAAGTATTCATTGTAAGTACTTGCCTTGGGTTATTGTAGTCGACGTGCGCGACACGAACATGTCGACACAAAATGTATCATAAGCTAAAGTCCAAAATAATTCCCTAATATTGCATTACCCCAAATCATAGTCATAGAATGATTGTCATCCAAGAGTATAACCATAGTCCATAATGTCCCACAACAATGTATCCATAATCGCCGTTTGATTTAGCAAAGATTTGGACAAGAGTCACAAGAATTGGAAACACATGATTAGATCATGATCAAGATGATAATCAAAGAAAAATGCATAATCAATTATATAAAATATTTTATAATATTTTAACACTATATTTTTTTAGTAAAAATATGTGAAATAATATTTGAAAATATAATAAATCATTTGAGGCTAAACCCTTAATTTGGCTAATACAATTTTTTTATGTTAAAACTATATTTTAAATAGATAAAATACTAAAATAATATTTTAGGTTCTAAGACCAATTTTGAAAATATAAGTAAAGCTTAAACCCAATAATATTTTTTTTATAAAGCAATTTTAGAAATATTTATTTAATAAAACAGAGTAATAATAGTACTAAAGATGTTAATACTAATAAAAATAACAGTATATAATTACATGTACCTTTATACTCACATATACATATTTATATACACATTAACCAGATGGGCTTAAAGACCTAGTCTAAAATAAACACTTATAAGAAGGAAACCCTAAGCCCAGTCCAATACATTGTCAGCTCATACTCAATAGACTGTTTGAGTTTACACATCGGGAGAGAGTTAGAAATGATAGACGAAGAGAGCGACAGAAGGAAAAAGAGTGAGAGAACTGAGAAGAGTGATAAAAAGAGAACATACTAGAGAAAGAAAGGAAGAAGAAGAAAAAACAAAAGGCTCACTAAAGCTAGACGCAGAGGCGCAGTCGTTGGCGCCGCTCGGTGATGTTGGCTAACCGAATCCAGTAGACGCACGCAACGGAACTCTAGTCGCTGACAGTCATCGGTGCTAGGTCCAAAGAAAAGGAGCTGTGAGTGAAGAAGAAGAACACAGAAGAGAAAAAAAAAGACAAAAAGACGAAAAAAGAACAATAGTGCTCACCGAAATGCTACGGTGGTTCGTCTATACCAATGGATCTGATGCTTGATGGCGACGAAGTGGCAGTTGCCGGTATAGGTGACCAGATCTGGCAACCATGTGGGTCGTCGAGGCTAGAGGTGAAATAGATCTGGCCAGATCTAGGAAGGACTCGACGGCGAGCGACGGGGAGTTCAGTAGCTTGTCGGATCTAGAGTAGTAGCGATGGTAGGAAGCAGTAGAGGTGAGGATGACTGGTAGTAGGGGAGAATGGTGGCAGTCGGGGTAGTGTTCCGATGGTGGATCTTTAGTGGGGGTTGTTGTTGATCTGGTGGTGGAGTCGGTAGTGGACAGTGGAGGTTGGTGCCGGAGTGAGGCGGTGGAGCAGACGAAGGCACAAAGCACTGGAAGGAATTTGGCAGCAGAGCCTACGGAGGAGAAATTCGCCAGAGTTGAGGTTGGTCGGGGCAGTAGTGAAGTCAAGGAGGAGAAGCAGTAGCAGAGGTCGGAAAATAGATTCAGCGCTTCACCAAAGTCCGGCCAGAGGAGCACGGTGGCGCTCGCGGCAGAGTAAGGTGGTCGACGGTAGGCATGGTTGAGAGTGGGTTTAGGAATAAACTGTAATAAAATATTAGGAGGTCCCTAATATTAAATACAAAGAAATAGAGTACTCCACAAGTCATGATGGCACTAATGTAAATTGTTATAGATCTAGGAAAAATAGTAGAAACCACAAACTAACCACTAACTAATTTCTAACTAACCTATTAATTAAGGTTAATTAATAATTAGGCATCCAAAGCCCAAGTCTTGGAAAACCGTAGGCCCGTAATCCAAGCCCATGGCTTGGTAGGCTAAATAGGTTAAGCTAGCCCACAATCCAAGCCCAAAGCTTGGTAGGCTAATAAGAATTAGATTAATAATAATAATAAGCCTAACAATTAAAAGGTTCACTATCATTAAATAATAGTAATTAGAGCTAGAAAATAGCAATAAATTCACAAATGAATTTCAATTTTTTTTATAAATTCCTAAAAATAATAGCACTAAATTTCTAAAATAGCAATATAATTTCTAGGTAGTTATAGTACTTGACCATAGGATGGAGAGAACATTACCACCATATTAGGCTATATTTACTGGTTGACCTCGTCACCATACTCGGGATGTTATACTACTGCTTGCTATTGTCACTGTAGCAGAGCTCTGGTGTTATCTTACTGCTTGCACAAGGTACCGCGACACGGTGCCTTGGGTGTTTGCCTGCTGAGAAGCTTGTGAGCCTCAGTGGCCAGATCCTGATATCCAGAACATGTTACATGTATATCACTTAGATTGGTTATGGTAGTTGCCCTCTAGTTGTTGTATTTTCTTTATTATTACATTAGCATGTTGTTTCTTGTACCTTGTTACGTCCCTCTAAGGACCTAGTGATCTCTCTAGGTAGTTGGTTATGTAAAGATAGATCGCTGACCATGTAGGTGTTGTTATTTCTGATTTAGGTATTTACCATGATTTTATATTTTATCCATTACTTGCATTTTGCTCTTTAGCCTAGTTTTGTAGACCTATATTGTTCTTCAGGTCTATTCAAACATCTATGTTAATGGGATACAGACCATGACACATATTGTTTGTTCTTGTTACTTATTTATCATGTGGATTGAGATATATGTTAGTTGATTTGATAGATAGATTTGTAAAACCAAGGCAGCTTAGACATATTCGAACTGGACTCGAGTCCACTTGATACGTAGCTGGCATGTACATGTATATCTAGTCCTACGTATTCTGGGACATGGGTGTAATATTTTTTTTGCTGGCCCATGTAGATCGAGTTAGCCATTTCAATTACGTTACTATACAGAGCAGGCCTGTGAATAGGATTAGACTTTTACGATTCTCAATCATCAACTACGTTGACAATTATTTTAGAACTTCTCTATCATCTTGCACTCAACTATTTTCCTTCACTTTTTTGTGTTATTGCTTCTCATTCCTTCTTATTTCGTAGTGACGAATGATCGTGGTTTATAGAATTTATCAATATTTTTTACGTAATTATGTAAATTATTT
The DNA here is from genome assembly GCA_029216955.1 of Iris pallida. Classification (NCBI taxonomy): domain Eukaryota; kingdom Viridiplantae; phylum Streptophyta; class Magnoliopsida; order Asparagales; family Iridaceae; genus Iris; species Iris pallida. The sequence continues at coordinate 9,985,206 of JANAVB010003400.1, read as the reverse complement.
TGCTTATTAAATTTTGGTTGCTTTTTAAATATAAGGGAATTGGGGATGCCATATGCCGTAGTATATAGTGGCATTAAATTTTTGCAATTAATAGGCAAAGATTAAGAAATTTTATGGCAAAATCTGTTTGGTGGGATAGTGTGACCAAAGGTGGGTAGACGTCCTCAAGGCACAATGTGATGCATTGATAGTGAGTTAATGAGTGAAATGGGTGAAGAAGTTATTATGAAATTACAAACTTGAGAGAGAGGAGATTGGACTCAATTTAAACTTTGAGGATTATTTTATAAGATATAATTTTGTGTTTATGAAAGGTTCTAAGGTAGGTAGAAGTTGTGTAGAAAAGCAAATTGGAAAGAAAATTTTATATATTAAAGGTAAAGCAGTTAGACGGTGATTGAGAAAGGTACTCAAGTAAAATAAAATTGAAATATTTTAGTGCTTTTGACTTCATGAATTTTCAGAAGAGTATTTAAGGTTATTGAGTTAATGTTAACAATAAAAAAAAGTATTTGAGTATATAGATTTGACTTAGGAAGAAAAGTGTCTTAAAGACTGAATTAAACATTTTGAATATATATAGATTTGATTTAAGAATTTACAATTAGTAGATTAGTTAAAATTTGAGCTTGAGGGATGAATCATCGATTTAAATTTTGAGAAAAGAAAATTGAATCTAAATTTTAAAGGCTACGGAATTTGAAAATTCAAAATTTGGAAGATGATCTATTGAATTTTTTTTTTTTTGGATTACTAAATTTGTTTTGAAGAGATTATGGTAAAAGTGGACTTGTATTTAAAAATTTGAGATTTGTACAGAATATCGATGAGTTACATTTTCAAAGATTTGAATGGTTAAAGATTATAATTACTACTTAAAGATTCAAGGCTTGAATAACATATAGGATAGGACCTTTGAGGAAACTAGCCGATAGATTCAAAAGTTAAAATGATCGAAGATAGAGGTTAAGGGACTAAGAGTTAAGTTCTTGACTTGATGGTCATTTTGTAGATTAATTTGTACCCGTCAATCGTGTCACTCCATCGAAAATTAAACAGTTCATCTCATTACTGTTTGTTATCATCCAATCATTATTTTCGAGGACAAAATTCTTTTAAGGTGGATAGATTGTAAACCCTCTAATTTTGGGATTTATTTATTTTTATTTATTTAATATGATTATTTATTATTAAACTATATTTTAATTTTAATTATGATTATAAATATACTTTATCGTAGCTTTGATTTTTTTAGCAAAACAATTGCCAATTCTTCAAAACCAATTTCATATTCGTGTTCTAAATGAGTCCATCTTCGTTTAGGCATATCATGTCACACTCAAACATGTTCCCTTGTACCATATTTTTCTTGTACAACTTTTGGGTCAAAAAGGTCAATTCTACCATTTACCGTAAAGTCGTTACATTTTCCAATTGGAATTAGGGACGCAAACACGATCTAAACATGTCGACCCAATATATAATTTTGACATATTTATAGACTACTATACACATGCCAATAATGTCCCACTCAATTGAATTTCCATGTGCTACTTATATTCAAATGGCACACAAGATCCAACTAATAGACTTTTAGGACCTGATTAATTCCTATAAGCCGCACAGACCCGTAACCCAACCAATAAGTAAAGATATAGCCTAACCTAGATTGCCTAAGCTTAGTATTAATCCTTCATAATTGATTTTTATTAATTAATTGCAGCCATCTATTGGAAAATGCAAATATGCATTATAAAGATTTAGGAGAGGTTATTTAGAAATACCAAATCCTATTAAATCTTTTCCTTTCGTTTTAAAATTCAAAACATATATAAATCAAATCCTAAATTCTCCAAAGCTCTTCTCCTTTACGTAAACCCCTTCCCCACATATTTTCAAATCTTTTTATATATATTTCTAATAAAACTCAAGCCTTAACCCTATCTCGAACCCTCTCCAATCCGTTGCTTCGATTTTCTAAAACTTCCGTCTGTGCCTTCTAGAAACCTTCCCAAACCATCCACCACCTTCACAACCTTCCAAAGATCCTTCCCTTTGATCACATTAATCCCTCGAGGAAGTTCATCCCCTTAGGTGGTCGGTACAAGGCCGAAATCGATCCGCTCTTGGCCGAATTCAGCAGAGTGCTCCCATCAGGTTTGTCAACTTTGTCGACGTGTTTTCCTACTTTTTATTGATATTTTTGATGCATAGCCAATTCTAACACATACCCTTGTGTATTCTCCTCCTTCTCCAAGAATCACGGTACTTGGATCCACTCCGTTTGTCCGTAGCGCTCGTTGCGTGAACGTTGGTCCAAACGGAACCAATAAAATTCCAGCGACTTGCGAAGCCTTATGACCTCAAAAGAATTATTGGTAGTGATCTTAACATTCCCCTCTATCATCCTAGTATGCTATGATCTCGTTGAGTTTTTCATATATTTGTGTCTCCATTTTCGTACTACAAGTTATCGAACATTAAAATTTATTAAATCTAGTATTGTCCTTGAACTCTAAACTTTATGCTATTTTCCTATGACGTGTATCATTTATCAATTGATATAAAAATCATATTTTTCCAATATTTTCTAATTTATTTCAGAATTAAAATCTATTAAATTCCTATTTACTTTTGGGTCCAATCAGGGCGACAAGTTGGCTATATTGTTGTAAGCCCCTAGATTTTTAGAGTTGTTTATTTATTTATTTTTACTATTTTAATTAATATAGTTATTGATAGATATTTTTTCCATTATTATTTTGAGCATTAAATACCCTTTTCCGTAACTTTGCTTTTTAGAGCACAAGAATATTAATCTCTAGAAATATCCTTCATGTGTTTTGACCGATACAAGTTTATCTTCATTTTGATATATCATGTCCCACTCAAATATGGTCTCTTGTATTTTATTTTCGTCGTACAACTTTTGGATCAACTTAGACCAATTTGCTATCTATCGTAAACCTTGACCCAACTTCCAACTTAATTTCGGAACTCGACATCGATCCAACCTAAATGATCCAATATATAATTTTGATCTATTTTGAGTCTACTAAACATATATCAATAGTGTCCCACTCAATTGAGTTCACATGAGCTTGTTACTTTCAAATGGCACATGAGACACATTTATAGTCTTTTCGGTATTCAATTAAATTCGAATAATTGTTTGGACCAAAACCTAGCCTACCCAACTTAGTGGAGCCTATCTAGGATTGCCAAAATCAATTAGAGATATGCTTAACTAATTTTTGGATATTTAACAGCAACCCACATGCATTAAACTCGTGCATCTTTGACTCAATCTTCCACCTTTCCAAATATGGAAATCCACTAACCCACCTTGCCAAATTAGTTGATTGGTTGACCAAATCTCCATCAAATCAATCCAAATCTCGTCCATATTAGTCCTAACTTATATGAGGCCAAAACCTTATATATATTAAACTTCTAAAAACAGCCACACCTACTCCCTACCTTGCAAATCCCAAAACTGCACTCAGCCTTGGCCGTCGGAGACACCTTGTGGTGTAACGACAATTTCGACCCCTTTTCGACCTCCCTTGTTCCTCCACGAATATTCGTTGTGAATCTAACGCAACCCTCTACAATCGTATCAAGTCCACAACCCCTTCTAGTACACCAAAAAGTCATTTAAATCAGCTAATTCAGCAGCAGAATTATGTGCGAAACAACAGGTTGGTTATCTTCTCTGATGGGTTTTATCTACTTTCTTTCATCTATTTCTCCTAAAAGAAAAACTAATAGATATCCCTATGTCTACTTTGATTTCTAATTTCTAACTAACATCGTTCCACTCGGTTTAGCCGTGGCATCCGTTGCACGAAAGTTGGTCCAGATTTGACAAATTTCGGTACGAGGATCTTTCCGACGACTTCTGAACTTGTTTGATCTTGAACAAATTATTGGTAATGTCTCTAAAATCACTCTTACTTATCTAGTAATGTCTTTGTTTATATTTTCAAATATTTCATGTGTTTATGGTATCATTTCCATGATACTAGTTTTTCGGACACCGAAAAGTCAACCGTAATCCGACTACTTGATATCTAAACTTCATAAGAGTTTAATATAATTTAAATATTATTAATTAAGATAGGAAATCATAGTTTCTATAATTTATTTTAATTATTTCTAGAATATATATTTTTTATATTTTTATGTCGACTCGCTTTCCAAATTGGAACCCCATTCCCCATTTGGAATAGTTGTATAATTTTTGAACTAGTTTGTGTTGGACTTATTTTTCCTAAATATTTATATATAAAATATATTTAGAAATTAAAGTTTAGTTTTCCGAAAATAAAAGTATATGCTTTGGGGATTTAAATATTTTTTTTAAATAACATGGTACTATATATAGTAACATTGATGGTATATATAGTTAAGTGTTATTTATGGTTGTTGACTAGTTATACCCATATAGTATGTGATACTTGTTGTGTAATTTTGACATAAATTTCTATTATTTCTTAAATTACTTAGATTTATTTTAGAATTTAAATATATTCATTTTATATTTATTTGGTTTCGATTTAATTGACAAGTTGGCATATTAATCCAATAAGTTGATATATTTAGTCAAAGTATATTTTCCTATAAATATTATGATTAAATATTATTAATAAATAACTTTAAAAAATATTTCAGAATTTATAATTACTAATTTTAGTCCATGCAAATACTACTTTTATCTAATAGCATGATTACATGTATATGTAGAATAGCTAGAATATGTATATGTTAACTTGTTTCAGAAATACGTATATATATAACGGTTGTATTAAATTTAGATAATTTTCCAAAAATATTTATATTATTATTTCATAATTTATGTTGGCATGATAGTTCGTGTAGAGGGTGTATATATGTAGTTGTAAACTAGTTAGCAAGTATATGTAATAGATGTTGACCCAAACTGGATCACAGTCAACCAAATTTAGAGAATTAAGAAAACGATATCTGACATGATCCAATACGACACATCAAGCTCAAGACAAGTACGTCATCTACAACATATCAAGTTCAAGACTAACATCATCGACAAGTTGTTCTTTTGCAATTATACTTGTACTGAGTCTGTAATTTTCACTCTATTGAGTCTAGGAACATGTACGTTGAGTCGCACTGAGTCATCTCAATCCTAGACTTACTACTCCAAAGCTCCACCAAATAAAACAAGACTACCACCAAACCAAACCAAACCATTCTAGCTTACTTGAATGTTCTGGCCCCAAGGAATAAGAATTCGGGCCGAACTCTGTCCCCTAAAAATTAGGAAGCTAATTTTTGGGAACACCTTGATCTAGGCTGCCCAACGTTCGAATTTTTGAATCTTTGAGACACAATTCTAGCCGAATTCTGCCTCCTCAGACTAGTATAAGTAGGGCTTGAATTCTCTCATTTCAAATCATCTCTTTCTCTCAATCTTCTTAGCCTTATACATTCTAAGCCTTCATCTTCCAATCTACAAGCAACAAAACTTCTTAAGCCCCAAGGTACTCAAGTGCGATTCAGCTAGAAGTTATGTGCTGGAGTTGTAAAGAAGTCACTTAGACAATTCCAAGTTTCGTCTCTGCAAAGTTGTAAGAAGTTGACGTGCTCTTCTGAGTAAAGGCACATGGTTGTACCCTATTTCACAAATAGTGGATTTCAATCCTGAGCAAGAGTTCTCAGGCCTAGAATAGTCCTCCACGAGGGAAATCATGTTAAATCGCTATGTTTGCGTATGCTCTTCTGATCTATATTTATTTTCGTATTACTCTCCGATTACTTACTCTCTTGGTAGTTGATTTCTGGACTTGATATAGAGTTACATTTTTAATTGATTATTATCGACACAAACTCTATTCGTCCCCCTTTAGAGTTGTCTACACGTAACTTCAATTAATATTAGAGCTCTGTTCTCTTGATAACAGATTAACATCTAGAGCTGATCCATGGCAACCACACAACCTATCTTTATCAACTATGGTAAGAGATAGTCCACAAATAGGCCACCCCTATTTGATGGAATCAACTACACCTTTTGGAAGACTAGAAAGATTTTCTACCTAAAGTCTATATACTTTGATTTATGGACCATATTTACTGATGGTTATAAGAAGCCTGCTAGAATTGTTGTTGAGGGGAATCTCATAGATAAACCCTACGACAAATATACTGACCAAGAAAAGAAACATGCTAGTCTAGATGCTAGGGCTATTAATGCTCTCTTTTGTGCTATAGACAGGACTGAATTCAACATGGTCTCTGCATGCTCCACCTCACATGAAGTATGAAAGCTTCTGGAGGTGACCCATAAAGGAACCACACAGGTGAAAGAATCAAAAATCAGTTGTCTGACACAGTAGTACGAAGCTTTCAAGATGAAGCCCAATAAGACGATCAAATAGATGATCACTAGATTCCTCAACATCGCCAACCCTCTATCTTCTCTTGGTAAGGACTACTCCAACCATGAGAAGATACGCAAGGTGCTAAGGGGACTAACGAAGAACTGGAATCCCAAAGCCACGACGATCATAAATGGCAATGATCTCACCACTACGTCTCTAGAAACATTGGTGGGCAAGCTGATGGCGCATGAGATCGATCTCAAAGACTTTGAAGAAGCGGCTCCAAAGGAAAAAAGAAATTACACTAAGAGATCATCGTCTAAAGACTACTCCAGAAGATACCGACGACGATGATTCCGAAGATGATGATCAAGCACTGATGGTCGCAACTTCAAAAAGTTTTTCATTTCAACCAAAAAAAGAAGGAACAACACAAAGAAGACGATGAAGAGCCCATCTATTTTGGCTATAAGAAGACAAGGCATGCCAAGAAAGATTGCCCTACTGCAAAAAAAGGAAGTCGATATGAAAGATCGTACAAGAGGCCAACCTCTCCGAAATATGCCAACACAAGTATTTGGCACGAGAGCGAAGCCAGTGACTCAAAAGAAGAAGAGGACTCTCCCCAAGATACAACAAACATCTGCCTAATGGCTACGTCCGAAAAGGTAACAAACGATCCTCTTGATGACTTTACATTTGATGAACTTGGTGATGCTTTTAGTGACTTGCTTGAAGATCACAAGAAGTTGCTTAGCAAGTACAAACATGGATAAGATCAAAACTCATTAAGTTGAGATTCGTAGACTTTCATGTTTACTTGATAATATTAGAGACACACCTCCCACGGATAATACTGAGTAGGTATCCATGCTGAAATTAAGCTTACACGATGCTGAATCTTGCATTAAGAAACAAACACATGATATTACAACACTCAATAAAGAACTCTTAGATGAGAAAAAGAAGTATAATATTGCTACTGTAAGAATTGATGCCTTAACTGCCAAGTTTGATGATATATGCGACTCCTCTAAAAGATTAGAGATCAAACTGGGGAAACAAGCTGTTCAGCCTCAAACCCAGTCTCACAGTCACAAAAAATACACAAAACAAAAGTTTGTTCAACACAAGAACACACGTCACACGAGAAACACATACTCGTGATGCTCATAATCATGCTTTTATGTACACATATTCACATACAGCACGAAGAACACCCACACATACACATGGCACACTTAGATATGCTTTTTATGAACACATATTCTCATGCAACACATCAAACACATAGACATCACTATTATCCTGCACCTAACACAAATACACATGCTACATGTCACTACTGTGGTAATCATGGACACACTTCACCACAGTGTAGAATTAAAACAATAGTTGATTCGGTATGCATCTGTACCGATGGCTGACCTTTCAGGATCCTCAAAGATTTGGGTACCAAAGGTCACATCTACTCGTGGTGTAGGTGGACATTCCTTCATCCTCTAGAAGCAAGTGGATTCTCGATAGTGGGTGCTTGCGACACATGATTGGAAATACAAATCTTTTCGTAATACTATCGATGAAGAGGGAAGGATATGTGTCCTTCGAAAATAACTTGAAAGGTTATATCATAGGTAACGGTACTATTGGTAATCCTCCTTCTTCTGTCATTAAAGATGTCTGTTTAGTGACCGAGTTAAAGCATAACCTACTCAGCATCAGTTATCTTGCTGATCATGGATATGATGTTAACTTTGGGAAAACTAAATGCTCCATATATGATAGATCATCTGGAGACATCATTTTTTGAAGGGATAAGAGAAGATTATATATATATATATATATATATATATATATATATATATATATATATTCTATCTTTCTAGAGACATTAACAATGCAGGAAGATGCCTCTACACTCATAAAGATGAAAGAATACTTTGGCATATACGTCTTTGTCATGCAAACATGGATACCATATCAAGACTGTCAACCAAGAAGCTAGTAAGAGGACTACCCGACATTACCTTCAAAAAGGATACAGTATTTGCCTAATGTGAGAAAAACAAAGCTACCAAATCCTCTTTTAAATCCATCAACTCTGTAAGTACTACAAGACCTTTGCAACTGCTTTATATGGATTTATTTGGTCCTAGTAGAGTAGCAAGTCTTGGTGGAAAACTCTATGCTTTTGTAATTGTTGATGACTTTTCAAGATTTACTTAGGTTTTTTCCTTACAAATAAAAGTGATACTATTTTTGTTTTCATAGTTTTTGCTAAAAAGGTTCAATACGAAAAAGGCTTCATAATTACTCGAATCCGAAGTGATCATGGCGACGAATTCGAAAACTCTAATTTCAAAAAGTTTTGTGACTCCAATGGTTTTAGTCATGAATTTTCGTGTCCTAGAACTCCCTAACAAAATGGTGTTGTGGAGCGAAAGAATAGGACTCTTGGCGATATGGCTAGAGCATGTTGAATCAATTCTTTTTTCGAAATACTTTTGGGCTGAAGCTGTCAGTACAGCATGCCATGTTTTGAATAGGGTGTTGATTCGACCTATTTCGAAGAAAAATCCATATGAACTTTGGTTTGGTAGAACACCAACTATTTTTTATTTTTGAGTATTTGGTTGTCGCTACTTTATCCTTAATACCAAAGACAACTTAGGCAAATTTGATGCCAAAACTGACAAAGGTATTTTTTTTGGTTATGTTGCCAAGTGTAAAAGGATACAGAGTGTTCAACAAACGCTCTACGATTGTTGAAGAATCTACTAATGTAACCTTTGATGAGAATAATAGTACAACTGCTCTTTCCAATTACAATGATGACATACACATCAGACCATCAACTTCTACACTCGTGGATACAAAACATGTAACCAGCTCTCTGGAAGGCTTACCAAAGAAGTTTGATTTTACACCATCGCATCCGAAAAATTTGGTAATATGAGAGGTATCAAAAAAAGTAAGTACTCGATCATATGTTAGAGACACTATAGCTATCACTGCATTTATTTCTTAAATATAACCCAAAAATAGTTTAGAACCTTTTTCTGATAAATTTTGGATATCTGCAATGCAAGAAGAACTCAACCAGTTCGAAAGAAATCAAGTTTGGAAACTTGTTCCTAAACCAACTGATCATTCGATCATCGGTACTAAATAGGTTTTTTACAACAAAGTCAATGAGGACGATTTAGTTACACGTAACAATTCCTGTCTCGTAGCTCAAGGATACAACCAAGAGGAAGGTATCAACTACGATGAGACGTATGCTCCTATTGTACGACTTTAATCAATCCGCATGCTTTGTGCATTTATGGATTTCTAAAATTTCAAATTTTTTCAAATGGATGTCAAAAGTGCTTTTCTTAACGGTTTTATTAAAGAAGAAGTGTATGTAAAGCAACCACCTGGTTTTGAAAATCACAAATTTCTCGACCATGTTTTCAAACTTAAGAAAGCTCTCTATGGCCTCAAACAAGCCCCTCGAGCTTGGTACGAACATCTTAGCACTTTCTTACTTGACAAAGGTTTTTCAAATAGGAAAATTGACACGACACTCTTTAGAAAATCTCTTGATGACACCATTCTCTTAGTGCAAATTTATGTGGATGACATCATATTTGGGTCTACTAATGTGGTCTTGTGCCAAGAGTTTGCCAAGTGTATGCAGAATGAGTTTGAGATGAGCATGATAGGGGAGCTCAACTACTTCCTTGGACTTCAAGTCAAACAATACTCACAAGGCATCTTCATCAGCCATTCAAAGTATACAAAGGATATGCTGAAGAAGTTTGACCTTGACAACATCAAACCAATTAGCACTCCGATGGCTACTACAACAAAACTAGAACCTGATGAAAGCGGCAAACCAGTTGATCAACGTAAGTATCGAAGTATGATTGGTAGTCTACTTTATTTAAATACTAGTCGTCCCGATATTATGGTTAGTGTTTGCCTATATGCTCGATATCAAGCCAACCCTAAGGAATCACACATGACCGCGGTTAAGCATATCTTTCGATACCTTAAAGGGACTGTTACGGTGGGCCTGTGGTATCCCAAAACTACTTCGTTTGACTTGATCGGATATTTCGGTACCAATTTTGCTGGATGCAAAGTCGACCAAAAAAGTACCAGCAACACGTGTCATTTATTGGGTAAAGCTTTAGTCTTTTGGTTTAGCAAGAAGCAAAACTATGTAGCACTATCTACAACAGAAGCTGAATACATCGCAGCAGGACGTTGTTGTGCTCAGATTCTGTAGATGAAGCAAACCCTTGAAGACTATAATTTACTTTTTAAGTATATACCAATATTCTGTAACAACACTAGTACAATTAACCTGACCAAAAATCCAGTATGTCACTCACTCACTAAGCACATAGAAATTAGACACAATTTTTTGCGTGGTCATCAAATGCATGGCACTATTAACTTAGAATTTATTGACACTGATGATCAGCTAGCAGACTTTTTCACAAAACCACTTGTCGAAGAGCGTTTCAATTTTCTTCATCGAAAACTAGGAATTTTGGATAAAAATGTTGTATAGTAAGTTGTACCTGCGTAAATAACGGTTAAAACATAATCGTACATGGTGAAATTTCTTTGGGTACAAGCCGAAAGGGACCTTCTGACAACAAGGCGTAAAAGCCTAAGCGACATGGTGCACTAGTCTTTGGACTACCGCTAGCTGGGATCCGGCCCCTACAGCTAACCCGAGGTGATTCACCTGTACTGATCATTATTTAACAAAGTTTGTCACAAGGTTTAATTTATTTTATGGCTTATATAATTCATAATTGTTAATTCAAGTCCATCATTTATATCTTTTATCAACATTTATTTCCAACATGTTGGAGTTCTAGAACCAACCCCATAGAACTCGGGCCAAATTTTGCCTATGGCAGAGTTCGGGCCGAACTCTGTGTCATAGGTACCAGAACTCTCAGCCACTCCTGGTCATCCATCCGATTTGATCCAAGGGCTACAATTTAACTAGTGCAGCCGATCCTACTCTTCATATGCCCGAATTTGCTCTCTCTCTTCATTGCCACCACCTTCAACCTCTCTCCAAAGCCTATCTCTCCAAACCCTAACCCTAAAAATCATATTGTTGCTGCTCTCCACTCTTCAAAACTTAAGATTTCAAGGTTTTGGGTGATTCTCCACCATTCTCCTTCATTATTTTTAGATATAACTCTTGTTTCCCATCTCCACTTTCATTATTGTTCTTTATTTCCTTGTTTCTACTATTATCTATGGCTCCTAGACTTTTTAATAGGGGAAGAGAGTTAGAACCAAAGGAGCTTCTTCATCGAACCCTCATTCTCCTCCTCTAATTGTCAATCCTATTCACCCTTTGTTCAATCCTCCTCCACCTCCCGATGCCAACACGTTTAATGAGCATTTTTTGTCTCGTTAAAAGCATCTAACAAGTGGTACTCTGACTTTCGCTCTAGAAGTATTGTGCCGGGACACCCCATAAATTTCATAATATTTTCTGAGTTTGATCCAAATTTCAAGGATCTATGCCTCGATGAACTTGTATCCACATCATCACTCATATACCTCAATGCAAAACAAATGTTCTATTACAATATGACTCACGACGATCGTAGAATTTACTCTCGGGTCGCTAGCATTGATATTATGTTTGATGATTTTGATCATGTTGAATATCTTGAACTTTCTGATCCCAACTCTTGGGAGCGTCTTATTGATGCCTGCGAATTCACATTTGCTGGGGATAGCACTCTTGAAGGGTTCAAAGACATGATGTGTGAACCCAATACCCGTCCTCGAAAACTTCGGGCTAAGTTTCTCAACAACCATTTCTATGAACTTTATCGGATTATTTTCTCATCCATCATGCCCAAAGCAGGATCTGCCGATGAGGTTATCTATCTTGAGATTACAGCCCTTTATTATCACCTGTCTTGATATTACAGCCCTTTATTATCTTCACTTTACCATCCCCTTTAACTTTTCTCGCACGATGATGGATTGGATGATTCGTGTAAGAAAAAAACCCAAATCGCTTGTTTATGCGATGTATCTTCCGATGATCTTTTGTGCCTTCAAAATCCTTTTGGATGAGTGTCAGTTTTTAGCTGCTCCTGCCTTTCTGTCCAAGGCACGTAGGACTGCCCCTGCTCCTGCTGTAGTTGAGTAGGAATCTTCTGACTCAGATGCACATCAACCTGAGCCTTCTGCCACTCTCGACTCCATTCATGAATTGTTGCGTGACCGCTTCCGGTTAGAAGATGATCGCTACACCCAACTGGATTACCGGACTACTTTATAGATGAGCACCATCAGCAACACCCTGCACGATATCCAGTATAATATGGCCCGACATCCTACCATATCGTTTCTTACGGGTCAGGACCCTTCTCACGAAGGCTACCGGATTGACGACCCCTGGGCCTTGCGGTATTTGGATCCTGATGCGGTGTTTGATGATCCTCGTCGCTCTGCCAGCGATTCAGCCAGTGCATCCCGTTCCCATGCTCCGTGATGGTTGCGGTCTTCTACCTGCTGCTGCTGCTGCTAATGTTTACATTTAGTTATGCTTTTCCATTTCATATATTAGCACTATTTGAACCATGTTTTTAGTTTTATGACTTTAGTTTGTCATGCATGACTTTCAGTTTATTTTGGATTATCAAACTGCTTAGTTGTCTCTTTTAATGATTGGTTATGGTTATAAGTTGTGTGTTTGCTATCCATAGTTTGTCTATTTTGTCTCTCTTTACAGGGGAGCTATGATTCATTTTGCTAAATAAAAAAGGGGAAAAAGTATAGATATTTGTGATCTTATATGTTGTTGAGTATTATATTGTGCTTGGATAAAGAATTTTGTATCAGGACAAAACCGAAATAGTTAATTGTGAGGGAGCCGACATTTCTATGTGCGGGGGAGCTAATTCATGTATACAAAATACTTCACTCCCTTCAACATGTGTGTCAATTATCAAAATGGGGGAGATTGTTGAACCAAACTGGATCACAGTCAACCAAATTTAGAGAATTAACAAAACGATATATGACATGATCCAATACGACACAACAAGCTCAAGACAAGTACATAATCTACAACATATCTAGTTCAAGACAGACGTCATCGACAAGTTTTTCTTTTGCAATTGCACTTGTACTAAGCATGTAATTTTCACTCTATTGAGTCTAGGAACATGTACGTTGAGTCGCACTGAGTCATCTCAACATAGACTTACTACTCTAAAGCTCCACTATACGAAATAAGACTATCACCAAACCAAACCAAACCATTCTAGCTTACTTGAATGTTCTGGCCCCAAGGAATAAGAATTCGGGCCGAACTCTGCCCCCAAGAAGAGTTCGGGCCGAACCCTGTCTACTAAAAATTAAGAAGCTAATTTTTGGGAACACCTTGATCTAGGCTGTCCAACGTTCAAATTTTTGAATCTTTGAGACCGAATTCTGGCCGAATTCTGCCTCCTCAGACTAGTATAAATAGGGCTTGAATTCTCTCATTTTAAATCATCTCTTTCTCTCAATCTTCTTAGCCATATACATTCTCAGCATTCATCTTCCAATCTACTAGCCGCAAAACTTTCTAAGCCCCAAGGTGCTCAAGTGCGATTCAACTAGAAGTTCTGTGCTAGAGTTGTAAAGAAGTCACTTGGACAATTCCAAGTTTTGCCTCTGCGAAGTTGTAAGAAGTTGGCGTGCTCTTCTGAGTAAAGGCACGTGGTTGTACCCTATTTCACAAATAGTGGATTTCAATCCTGAGCGAGAGTTCTCAGGCCTGGACTAGTCCACCACGAGAAAAACCAGGTTAAATCGCTGTATTTACGTATGCTCTTCTGATCTCTATTTATTTTCGCATTACTCTCTGATTACTTACTCTATTGGTAGTTGATTTCTGGACTTGATATAGAGTTTCATTTTTAATTGGTTATTATCGACACAAACTGTATTCACCCCTTCTAGAGTTGCCTACACGTAACTTCAATAGACACTATAAATATTATGTATATTTATGGTAGATATGTTATCTTAGAATTAGTATTTATTTATTATATTTTAGAAGTTCATGATCGTTTGACTATAGTTGGAGCCGGACTGTGATTTACTTTGCTTCCAAAATTCCAAGCAAGATATCTTGCCATCAATTGTTATGTTTAAATATTTATGTACGTTCTTGTTTACAAGAACAAAAGTTTTCTCAAGAAAACTTTAATACAAACTAAGAAAAGAAATGTATAAGAGTATAATTTGATTCTAGGAAAGTACAACGTTAGGAATCTGATCAGAAGATGATCACTTTGTCCCTTGGATGATGCGATGTTGGAGAAGAAAAGCTCGTGAGCATGCTACGGCAGCCTTATCAAAATGTTATGATCATTAACGATGCCTTGAGAAGTGATTATGAACTCCTTTTATAGAGTTTTGTGATAACTGCCAGGCAGTTACAATCATTGGCGCACAGCATTGTTTGGTGCACCATGTTCTTTTTTACCCATTTGTGTGAACGGTTAGCTTAACTGCTTGAGACGTGTGGCATTCTGTGAGAGAAGTGCGCTTGGTTGTAGGAAGTGTTGCGTGTATGTCCTTCAAGATTAGTGGCATGTGTGTCACGTCATCTTAACTGCTTCTGGGTGACAGTTGAATGATTACCGCCAGTTGATGAATGGTGAACACTATTGAGGAGCATCAATTGGTGAAATGTGATTAGTCATGATTCTATGAGGAGTTGGCCACTTTGCGCCAATGATAAATGGTGTGAAGTAACCGACAGTCATCATTATGACCGATTTGAAATAATCTTTCTCAAGTTTTGTGCGCTCGGGATTCGAAGGGATGTTTTTCGAATTTTGTGTTGTCAGTCATTATGACTGACGACTTAGCTTCTCGAGGAAGTTTACACGTGGCAGTCAGGCACCATTTGATGAGATGTGCCATTTATTGCTGAGCGCTATTTGATGCTGGTCGCTATTTGATGGATAAGAGCTAGCGTCATTTGTGAATGGTGCAATGCATTCTTTAGTATTTTTAAAGATTCTACAAGACCCCTTTCAAAGTTTTTAAATTTCAAAAGTTTTGAAATTTGAAATACTTTGAATAAGAAGCGTTTTCAAAAGATTTTGTGTGCACAGAATCTCTACCGACCAGCTATTTCGTGCGTGATTTGTGTGGACGTTACATGTAGGCTTAGGCGATAAATAGCCTATTAAGATGAGAGAGAGAGATAGTCCTTTACTTATAAATTTTCTTTCTCGAGTTCTCATCTTCGCTCTCGCGTTTTCTAAGTTCTTCGAACGTCGGCAATGGCACCAAGGAGATCCACCACTGACAAAGGCAAGGGAGTCATCGGAGCTTCGTCACGTGCGTCGCCGCTGAGGGCGCCAAGGGATGTGCCGTCGTCGGCCAGAGCCGAGGAGTCTAACCCCGCTCTCGAAGGTGAATGATCGGTTGGGGAAGACGAACAGTACAGTCGGCGCTATTTGTTGGTAGCGCAAACTAAAGCCAGCATCGACCGTCTCTTTCAGAGTGTTGGTTGGCGCTGCGCAATTTTTAAGCACACGCCATCTCTTTCAAAGTGTTTGGCCAAAAACATATCGCGCACCCTTTGTTCATTCAAAGTGCGCTACGCGTTATGTGTCAAAATCTTGTTAATAGCGCATTGTCTTATGCATGCACAAAACAAGAATTGTCATAACACAAGCACAATTTTATGATTTGCATAGAGTTAAAATCACTTAGATTTAATTTTATAAAAACAATCTTTCATGATTCTCACTCTTGTTTCTTTTTTTACCGCACCAAAAGCTGAAGTCATCATCAAGGAAGATGTATTGTCTGCTTTTGTCAAGGAGGAACCGGTGACTATTAAGGAAGAAATAATTCCAAAAATTGATGTCACTGTTAAAGATGAACCGACATCAGAAGGCAGTGGCACCAGGAGCTCCAATCACCCGATTCCTATAGGGGACCTCGATCAACTAGGGCCTCCATATGTGCGATGGTTGAGGGAGTGGTACCTGCCACAGCATAGCCATTCTTGAGAAAATGAATAAAAGCAATTTTCTTTTCTTGTCTCAATATTTCCTGCTTGATGTTGCTTTTTTGATATTCTCAGATATAGTTTGTTTTGCAAATATAGTCCTTTACTCCTTTTTACGGAGAGAGAATAAAGAACCTTTTCTTTACTCATTTGTAATGAACTTATGATCTTGTGGACTTATCATCTTTGGCACACCTTGGTTTTTTGGTACAGGTAATAAGTTAAGAGAGGGAATCAGAAGTAGTGTGGACATAGTATTTCTTGAAAAAGCACTATTTATTATATATGTTCATAGGTCCAGGATGTGACAGAATATAACTTGACGTGATGTTATTTTTTGAAACAACGTTATCAGTAACGAGTCGTTGGTACAGACAATAGAATTCAGAGGTAATATGAATGTAAATTCGTATATCTATTGATTATCCTTAAACCAACTAGGGCTCAAGAATAAGATATCTTTTAAAACAATTGGGTTTCAAAAGATGATGTTGTGATGATATGTTATGGTAGATGTTATGGATTAATCTTTTGAGGATGTACCATAAGATCTATATTAGACTCCACGGGGTATTTTTGAAGATTTATTATCTGTGGGTTTATTCATGAAAGAGTGAATAAAAGATAATAATTCGAAGATTTGTGTATGTACAATATTTGTCAGAAAATATAATACATACTTTCAAACATGGTATTTCTTCAGAAATTTATCATTGATAGGCATCATAGCTATTCGACCATCCATCCCGGTCAGCTGATAAGCTCTGTTAGAGAAAACTTTGCTTATGACATGCGAACCTTCCCATTTTGGTTCGAACTTGCCTTTGCTCATGTGTGTCATAGTCATAGGACGTCTAGTAGTAAGGACTAGCTCGCCTTTTTGAAAGGTTCATACATTGACTTTGCGGTTGAAGGCTTTTGTGATTCAGGCTTGATATAGCTCAATGTGTTGTTGAACTAGCAGTCGCTTCTCATCAAGTGCTTCAAGCTCTTGAAGTCGAAGACGATCATTATTTTCCACCGTCAACTTGTTAGCGATAGCTATACTCAGAGATGGAATTTGAATCTCCAATGGTAAGACAGCTTCGCATCCATACACTAGAGAAAAGTGTAAGACAGCTTTGCATCTGTACACTAGAGAGAAGGGTGAACAGCCAGTTGGGGTACATATAGTAGTGCGGTATGCCCATAGACATTCTCCAAGATTTTTGCTCCAGTTGTGTTTATTGGCGGAAACAAACTTCTTGAGAAGCTCGATGATTGTCTTGTTGAATGCTTCTACTAAACCGTTGGTTGCGGGATAATAATTTATAGAAGCAATATTGTTGATTCGAGTGTTATTACAGAATCGAGTGAATGCTTGACTCACGAACTGAGGTCCGTTGTCATAGATGATTCTCTGAGGATGCTGCAGTGGGATGCAAGAATTCTGATGGTTGATGGATGAAATCTGCATGGATTTTACATGTTCGACATTTTCTTGTATATTCAATTACATCTGCCCCCATGATGGGCTAATAGTATCCCATACGTCTGATACGGTCTTATAGCTTAGGACCAGGCTGATGTGCACCGCAGACACCATCGTGAGCTTCACATAATATTTGTTTTGCCTCATCGCCCGCAAGGCAGTGCAGGAGCATTCCATCAAATGATCGACATTAGAGTGTCTTAGACGAGTGATTATAATAGAATCAGAGTGATCGACGACGAATTATCGTAGCCTCTTTAAGGTCTTCTGGTAGAATGTCATGTACTGCAAAGTCGATGAAGGGAGTCCTCTAGTCCTCGCTAGTAGTGCAAATCTCAATCGTGTTGCTGAATTCGATATTCAGATTATATATTGTTGATATAGAATAATTCTCAATTAGCGATGACGATTAACTGTTGCCTTTTCACAGGGGCAGCTAACATTGCTGCTAGATTAGTAAGTGCATCGGCTTTTGTATTGCACGCTCGAAGTACATGCTCAATAAAGAAACCTTTGAATGACATAACCAATTTAACTGCTTTTTTTTATAAGGAATGAGATCTTGATGTCGAACTTCATACGTGCCTCTAACCTGGTTAACAATCAGTTTAGAGTCTCCGTATACTTCAAGATAGTCGATATATAGTTGTTTACCTAACTGAAGACCGATAAGCAAAGCATTATACCCAGCAACATTGTTAAAGCATGGCTTGTCCAGAGAATAGGCTCTTTGAATAGCTAGCCCTTCTAGGGATACGAAGACAATCCCTACTTCAGCGATGATGGTACCATTAGGTCCGATTCTAAATGCACCATCAAAGAATGGACGCCAAGCGAGTATTCCTTCTGAAGTCATGTTAGACTCCAGAGTTTTGTCAGAAATTTTGTTGTAGAGTTTTAAAGTTTCAGGAATTAGATGAGCAGCCAAGAAGTCAGCTAGGGCTTGACCCTTGACAGACTTCTGTGAGACATAGACCATATTATATTGTGCTAGCAGTATTGCCTATATAGCAAGTCTGGAGTTGAGTGTACTAGACTTTTTCATCAGAACCCAAAGAGGATTGACTCTGGAGATGACATGGATAGTCTGGCCCATAATATAATGATGCGTCTTCTGGATGGCAAATATCAAGGCTAAGCATTCTTTTTTCTACCGGGCTACATCGATGTTCAATACTGATTATTGAGCGACTAAGGTAGTAGATTGCTTGCTCATGGCCTTGATTGTTCTTTTGGGCTAGGAGGGCACCGATAGAGTGATCCATTGCTCTAACATACATCAGGAAAGTTATTCCTATGATCGGAGGAACTAGGACTGGAGGGTTCATCAAGTACCGCTTAATGTCTTCAAATGCTTGTTAACGTTCATCAGTCCAAACAAAATGTGCACCTTTTTTCATTATTTGAGTGAACGGTTTATAGCGTCCAGAGAGATTTGAGATGAATCTCCTGATATAGGCAAGTCATCCCTGGAATTCGCGTAGCTCTTTTAAATTGCGTGGAGGACGCATCTCTTGAATGGCTTTGACTTTCTCATGGTCAAAGTGTATACCCTTAGAGGTAATAATGAATCCTAAAAATTTGCCACTAAAGACTCCCAAAAATGACTTGGTGGGATTCATCTTGAGTTGAAGCTGACGCATTAGATCAAAAATAGTCCTTTAATAGATGTGGTCTTCCTTTAAATGACTCGTGACAACAATATTATCGATATAGCATTCGACCATTTTTCGTAAATATTTACGAAAAATAGTACTCATGGCCTGATGATAGGTGGTACCAGCATTCTTGAGATCAATTGGCATGACTGTATTGCAGTAGACTCCCAGAGGAGTGCAAAAGGACGTATGTTTTTTTATCTTCAGGATTCATCCTAATCTAATTATATCTAGAGAACCCATCCATGAAAGACATCTACTCGAACCTGCAGGTGTTGTCTATCATGACATCAGTAATTGGAAAAAGAAACTCATCCTTGGGACAAGCTGTATTGAGATCTCTAAAGTCGATGCAAACTCGAACCTTTCCAGTCTTCTTCATAACTGGGACAATGTTAGCCACCCAGTCGGGAGGTTGTTCCTCCCTAATAAAGCTGCAGGCAATAAGCTTCTTGATTTTGACTTCTATGGCATCCATCATATCAAGTCGAAACCGTTGCTATTGTTGTTTGATTGGCCTAGCATTTGGCAAAATGTTGAGCTTATGAGTAGGGATCTGAGGATCTAGTCCCGGCATATCTTCATAGCTCTAAGCGAATACATTAATGTATTCTCTAATGAGCTGGATCAAGTCTTGTTTGTCTGCTTCATGGAGGCTTTTACTGATAAAGATTGGCCTTCGAGAAGCTTCGTCTCCGACGTCGATTTGGATTAGCTCGTCCTCAGTGGGTGGTTTACGCTGTTCGAAGCGAACCTCCTATTGAGTATCCATCCTTTGTGCCCAAGGATCTTCCTTTTAAATCTCGATAAAGTCATCATTGTCATCGTCTTCTAGGATTTAGTTGTCACCATATTGATAAATAGAGTCAGTTGATGAACCTTCCCTACGCTGGTGTCTGAATCCCATGAAGCAGAATCGGAAGAGTGAGACCGTATCTCTTCATCTGATTTAGATATATTCGAGGTTGTGTTCTACGTAATGTAGCTTAACCCATATTTGGTCTTGTTATAGTATTATGATAACTTTCCTTTCAGAGTGGGTAGTCGAATAAAAGTACGTCTACCTTTGCCTTCATTCAATCCAGACCCAAAATTATAATATGTTTTTCGAATGATATTTTTGGATTGCTGACTATAACAACACAGTTGTATTCTTCTACAGTCATCGTTTTCAGAATCGCTATCGAGTATAGTTCATTGGTTACTTTCTCTACTGAAGAAGATTGTATGCTCATCATTATTTCGAGGAGGAACTAGAAGAATAAATTTTGCACAAGTTCATACACTATCTTATCTTAAAAAGGTTGAATTGCTCCCAAGGTGAGAGGTTCGAACTTGTCCAGAATTTTTAAGTAATGTTGTGCATAATAGTTGACATCAACATACTGCGAAGGAGACACTGTTTTATTGATATCTTCAGTCTTAAAAGTTATAATAGTATTTGTGACCTTGGCTGGAGACACTGTCAGGTGGATAACAAGAGGAGGAGAAAGAGAAGGAGTAGGTTTGTTACGACGAAGGTCGATAACAAGAGGCTCTGAAGTGGTGAGCTCCCTTTGCTCTATTTTTTTAGTAGGAGGAGCAAGAGTGATGGCTTGCGTCTGAGAAGATGAAGGACGAGAGGTGCATCCTTTGACTGGAATCACCAAGATATCGTCTGGGTCATCTTTTTGGTCTTCCTCAGTGTCCATGGCCAGTACGACCTTCATGTACTCTTCTTTGTACATTTTGGAGTCTGTATAGTAGGCCTCGACACCTCAAAAATGATTAAGGTCAGCAATTTCCTTTTTGATCTCTCCGTTATCATCTACGTACTTGAAGCATTGATGGAGATTGGATGGCACAATATTATATTCATGCAACCACGACCTTTCTAATAATAGGTTGTAGGAAACGTAATTGTCAATCACGTAACAGCTGACTTTTGTATGGAGATCGCCGATTTAGACTCTTAAGCGAATCTTCCTTAGTGGTTTACTCTTTCCAAAATTGAATCCAAGAATAGTCGTGACCATTGCTGAGAGACTGTGAACTGGAACCTTTAGAGAATCCAGTAAAGTTTTCAGGATTATGCTAAACGCAGACCCGGGATCGACAAGGATATGATCCACCCTCATCGTATCGACATACCCAGTGAAGTAAAGAGGTCGGTGGTGCTGATTGTCCTCTAACAGCATATCATCCTTGGTGAAGGTGATGTTTGGCATAATTTCCATCATACTATGACATTGAGGGCATGCTACAGGTTCTTCGTCTGACTTTTTAAGATGTGCAAGACAAGCATTAGCTTGCATCAGAGCTTCACTTTATGTTTTTCGAGCCTCCTTCGAGAGATAAAAGAGCTCGAAGATTGATAGTCTTGTCGGAGTGTTGGCTAGTTGAGCCAATATGTCAAAGTTATGTTGCTTCTGAAGACCTTGCAATGGAGGAGTCTTCTTTAGGTTTTTATCAAAGTGAACATTTTGTTTGCCTTTATCAGCTGCTGTCGGCTTAGAAGGACCTAACTCAGCTGGTGAAGCCGATATTGGAAGAGCTAAGGAACGTGAGGTGGAGTAACAACTACACTCTCTTAAACATCTGGATAATCTCAGAGATAGAGTCTACCATACTTAGTACCAGTTAAGACTTCCTCTTCTGAAGCAGGTAAAAGGGAAACCATATTATAGGTTCTCATTCACGCCTTACTTTTGAAGGGCTTCTTTCTCTGATAGGTGATAGGGAATTGGGTGATCTGTCCTGAATCCCAGTTTGACACGAGCCCTGTTGTCTTAAAGTTGTAAAGATAGAGGTATTGGAGACCCCTTTTCATTGTTCAGATCTGTGCTTTTTGAAAGTCATATCATATCTTTATCATCAGTTCATGAGATTGCTGGCTATATCGATGGAATTTTGGCTGATAGTTGACTTTTGATGTTGGCGGAGTAGTTTCTGAAGAAGAAGACATGGATCCTGCCAGAATAAAAGTAGCCTTCAATGGAGGAATACGGCTGTCAAGCGAGGAGTGCTCACTTGAAGTTATGTTACAGGATTTGTATTTAGCTGACTTCTTTGACTTGGAAGAAAAGTTGGTTGTCTTCTGTTCGAATTCGTCGACTAGGTCCGGATGAACCACATGATTTTGCCTTTAGCTGTTGATAGTGGTACCAAACCGTCATTTCGTACCGATGGAAGGTTGACAATCTCTATAGTCGCTTTAGATATCGGGACAACACCGTTAGAGACTAGTTGTGGAGCGAAGTCTCTGAATTGCAGAGCGACGACGTTGGCTGTCACCGTCTTCTCGTCCTTTTGGAGAGTGATTGCTTTAGCATAATTAATTCTTGGATCTTTCCTTTGAGCACATAATATGCCCTGGTTCGATGTCCCGGAAACCAGTAATACACGCAATATTTGGGATTGTCAGTCTTACCTATTTCATCTGCCTTGATCATGATCAAGCAATCGAAGATGCTTATGATGTCATCGTCGTCGAAGAAATACTCTTATTTGGGTCATAATGCTGCTCTTTGTGGAGGTGCTGTCACTGTAGGTATTGTCGTTGTAGGAGTTGACTGACCTATATTGATGGCTAAGGCTTCCTTGCCTTTGCGATTATTTTGGTGACTACTGCTACAAGTAGCGGGGTGCTTATCTTTGTTAATATTAAGCATCGAGATGCCTAGTTGTTCGAACTTCTCAGTACTGTCTTCAGCTGCTCTGGCACTTACTATGAAGGAATCCCAATCTTGAACTTATGTCGGTTCCGTCCACATGGTGACAATAGGTAACAAGTTTGATTTGCATGTATCTATTGTCAATGCATCTAGAGTACCTAGAGGCATTTTCAGAGCCTCACGTCGAAAGCGCTCAATGAAACGTTCAGATATTTCATTAGGCTTCTGTTTAACTTTTGTAAGGGTGAACATAGTCATGTCGTGGGTCCCTTCATATAATCGTTCCAGGAATATATGCTTCAATGCTGCGAAGGATGTTATACAACCATCCGACAGGCTTCGATACCAATCATAGGCAACACACACTAAGCATCCGAAAAAGACTCTAGTAAGTAGAGCATCATTCTGGTGAAGGTGATCGGTCATCATCTTGAAATGGTCGATATATTGTCTTAAAGATGTGCTGCCATCGAATAGCATTATAGTCGATGGCTTGTATTTAGGTAGAAATGGAGCTTCTTTCCATTCTGCAGGATAAGGTTGTTTGATCCCTAATTTCTGTAATCTCTCCTTCTGCTTGAAAGCTTCAAACTAATTTCGCAGAAGCTTGACTGGTTTGAGAGGGTCTCTTGTTGTTAAAAGAGCAGCAGATTGATTTAAAGGGTTGCGATATAGAACTGCATGGTAAGTACCACCCCAGCACCAGAGTGACTTAGAGTAGTCTGTGCTTGAAGGTGTATGACCTCCGGAATAGTGGTATTTATAGGAGGTTGTGCTTCAGGGCTAGTGTTAATAGGCACCGCACCTGCTGCGCATTCTTGGGGTAGAATTGGATTCACAACCGATGGAACAACATGTTGTGTCATGATCACCGCGTGCATGCTTGTAACCATATCAGCCATGGCCTTTAGATTAGCTTCCAAGGCAGCGATTCTTTTTTCTTGGCTAGCAGAATTGGAAGTATTTTGCTCTTCGTTCGTCACGTAAGCAGACACTTCTCTTGATACAGAAGATAAGCTAGTAGACAGGATAGTTTGATCAGAGTCTTCGCTGTCGACATCAAAGTCTAACAGACTGCGACCCCAGGGTTGGAATTGGGGAGATTCTTTTGATCAAAAAAGTCTCGACTTCTTAATCTTGTGTTCTGGTAAACCCCTTTAGAAGCATCTGGGATTTGACCACGATTTTTTTTTGATTCGACGATCGTGATGAATTACGGGCGTCTTCCACCCCCGGTACTACGAGATGCCACATTGATAGAAGCAAACAGCAATTCGACTTCATCTACTAAGATCACATTCGGAGATGCAGAGTGATCGAAAGATCAAGAGTAATTCAAACGGTTGAACACCGCTCATTTTACTGGCTTGCAACCGCACTTAACATTGACTTTATGTGAATGGCAGCGACGTTTGTCATATGTGATCATGTCATCTTCAACTATTAAGATTATTTGAGGAAAACAAGGGTAATTTAAGCGGTCAAACACAGACCGTTTAGCTGTCTTACAGCAGCACTTGATTGTAATTTCATGATACTGATTACAGTGATGTTCAGTTTGTGGAGTTATCACTGCACGAGATACTCGTAGTCTTTTGCTTTTATACAAGGATTTTATGGAGATCAAGTATAGTAGCAGAAAAAGAAAAAGAAAAAGAAGGAGGAGGCAGACTCTGCGTGATTACATTATGAATATGATGCCTATTTCTAAATTTTTGAGTTTTCTGCGTGTACAGGACAGTCTAAGTTCATTGGCATAAGTGAGTGGGTTCTGGCACTAATGAGCCCTCATTGTGTGCAAGTTAGTAGTTGTCGCAGACTGTATTGGCGTCTGATGGCATGCCATTGGGTTTGTTTGAGGACTTTCTATTCTGCACCTATTAAGATAGCACGCATGTCAGCATCTGGCACCACTTGATTGTTAGTCTGTGACACCCTTAGCTTCCTATGCTCTGTTCTTGATATATCAAAAGTAGGGAGATCATGGCGCTGGCCTGATTGGCGCTGGATAGCTTGGATCAAACCAGCTTGGTATGGAGTGGGCAATATGCCTTGGTGCTCTGCGCACTGGCACAGCGCGTTTGGCATGGCACCTATAAGCAAAAAGGAGCAATTGAGTGAGTTTTTCACCAAGTCGAGGACTGGGGAAGACTGGAGAGTGGCCATAGGGCGCTTTCCCTTGTCTTGAGTTGTAACAGCAATAATTGGCACATCAGTGGACTTCGGACTCCAGATTGTGCATGCCTTGTTCTTGGCAGTAGAAGTGATGACGCACTTCGCTTGGCACCCCCGATGTCAATTATTTCTTTGTAAGAAGTTTGGTCGAACTCGACAACCAAAGTCTCATGCGTCATGCCGACCGATGCAACATCGTATTGTGTTATCACCTTCTCATCGGAGGAGAAAGTCGTTTCCAGCAGAGTCACCATTTTGTTTGCAAGAACAAAAGTTTCCCGGGAAAACTTTAATACAAACTAAGAAAAAAAAAGTATAAGAGTACAATATGATTCTGGGGAAGTACAACTTTAGGAATCTGATCAGAAGACGATCACTTTATCCCTTGGACGATACGATATCGAAGAAAAAAAGCTCTTGAGCAAGCTGCGACAGCCTTGTCAGAAAGTTATCATTATTAATGATGCCTTGAGAAGTGATTTTGAACTCCTTTTATAGAGTTTTGTGATAACAGCTAGACAATTACAATGATTGGCGCATAGCATTGTTTGGCACACCATGTTCTTTTTCAACCATTTGCGCAAACGGTTAGCTTAACTGCATGAGACACATGGCATTCTGTGAGAGAAGTGCGCTTGGTCGTTGCAGTGTTGCGTGTACGTTTTTCAAGATTAGTGGCATGCGTGCCTTGTCATTTTAACTGCTTCGGGATGACAGTTGAATGATTGGCGCCAGCTGATGAATGGCGCATGCTGTTGAGGAGCGCCAATTGGTGAAATATGCTTCGTATTGATTCTATGGGGAGTTGGACACTTTGTGCCAATGGTAAATGGCACGAAGTAACCGATAGTCATCATTATGACCGATCTGACATAATCCTTCACGAGTGCCACGTGCTAAGAATTTGAAGGGTTGTTTCTTAACTTTTATGTTGTCAGTCATTATGAATGACGACTTAGCTTCTTGAAAAAGTTTACACGTGGCAGTCAGGCAACAATTGATGAGATGCGCCAATTGCT
>JANAVB010003400.1:9896305-9953805 GCA_029216955.1 Iris pallida | reverse complement strand
AGAACGCTTCTTCTTCTTCTCCAACTTTTCTTTTGAAGTTTTGATGAACATGTGCAGCTAGAAGTCTTGTTGGTCGAATTGTACGAAAGCTTTGGAATCAGTAAACTTGTGAGATCTAAATTGCTTTATATATTTGAGTTATACTTTGAATATTGAATATTTTTCTATGGCAACTTTCATGATTGTTTTGTTTAATTACTAGGAGGCCTACTAGTTTATTATTCATTTCGATCTACCGCTAAATTAGATATCAAATCGTAATAGTTTGATGTTTCTAATTTGTGAAGCAACCAAGCTTTAATAAACTGCTTTGTTTTATTAGATCTTAGGAGAAAAATGTTTGACAAAATTAAATGCAACCGCTTGTGCTTGTATTATTTTGCTTTATCAATTTCTTTGTTCTTTAAGAAATTGCTAGATTAAATCTATAACACTTGTCTTAGATTATTTAGTAAGTAAAGTTAATTAGGTCGCTTGTATCTGATTAACTAAGCCTAAGAGAGATAGGAAGATACTTCCAACGGTAAATGTTCAAAGTATGATTTAATGTATGCTTGCATCAATGATCAAATTTTATGATTTCCAATGGTGAATGTTCAATGAGACCAATATTTGTCCCTTGATTGATTTTAATACTTTAATTGCTTTAGCTCTTCTTAAATTTTCTTTTCAAAACTCTCTCCCCCAATCCTTGTTCACATAGCATAAAATTTATACTAATTACTCTCCGTGGGATCGATCCTTACTCTCTCTACTACATATAATTTTAAGAGTAAGGTTTTATTTTTGGGTGCCTGCGACAGCACACCATAATGTCTTATCACGGAATCATAGGCTACACCTTGTCCTTATTTGATTGTGGGTGTTGTTCACTATTTCGACGATGAGATAGTGGACCGTATGGTAGTTCAAGATATTCATTCAGTTTGTATTATGGCATAGGATAGTGTCTTGCCACGGAATAGTGTGCCACCTCTTGTCCTTGTTTGGTTGTGGATGTGGTTCATTGTTTCGACGATAAGATAGTGGATCGTGTGGTAGTTCGAGTTATTCATTCAGTTCGTATTATGGCATAGGATAATGACTTATCACGGAATAGTTTTCCATCCCTTGTCCTTGTTTGGTTGTAAGGGTGGTTCACTACTTCGAAGATAGGATATTGGACCGTATTGTGATCTGAGCTATTTATTTTATATTTATATTTATTCAGTTCATATTATGGCATGTTCCTTCTATATCGTGTTACGTCCCTTTGAGGACCTGGTGAACTCTCCAGGTTATTGCGGAGCACTTATAGATAGATAAATGGATGCTATATTTGTGTTTTCATGCTTCAGGTACTACTTGTAGTATTATTTCATCATTCTTCCATGCTTAATCTATTTCTCATCATGATATACTTTGCTCATTAGCCTAATTTTGTAAACTTATTTCATTCTCGTATTTTTTCAAACATGTGTATTATAGGGCAGCTGACTATATTACATATCGTTCATTCTTAATTTATTTACCTATATATGGATTAAGATATAGTTGTGATTTCATAGGTATAGTACACTTCTTCAGTATAGTACATCTAGAGTAAGTCTATTAAATTGGAAACTTATTCTAGGTCGTATTAGCTGGCATGTTCTCGTCCTAAGTTCCTATATATTTTGGGACTGGAGTGTGACATATTTTTGTGGTGGCCCATGCACGTGGAGATTAAATCGTTTCGGTTGCGTTACTGTACTGAATGAACCTGCAATAGGATATATAGTGTATTAGAATCTCAATCCACAACTGCCATTGAATTTTCTTTGATTTCTCCTATCGCCCTTGAACCTCGTGTTTGTAATCGAATATACTTCTCTTGACATCTTTATATCGAATTCTCGTCTTTTCCTGTTTCGGAAAGATGAACATTTGTGCTTGATGCGCTATTTCAATTATATTGTGTGATAGAAGTAAGAGGGAAAGAATATTCTATGGGATGATCGTCTAAAGATGAGAAGGGTGGAGATAAACACCTATCTAGATGAACCAAGTAGGTAGAAATAGTATTCTTTTATTGTAGAAATTACACTTAGAGGACATAGGAACCTATGCTTAATAGGACTAGGTAAATAGCTAAGGTGGGTAGTGTAAGCCCCCTGATTTTTGGATATTATTTTAAATTTATTTTTTTAATTAATATAGATATTTTAATATTTTAAACTAGAATTTATATCAATATTACTATAGACGTACTTTTCCATAATTTTGATTTCTGGAGCACGAGACATGCCAATCCTTCGAAACGCCCTTCATGAATTTTTAAGTAGACAAGTCCACCTTCAATTTGGTATATCATGTCCCATCCAAACTTGTCATATGACATTCTTTTGACTTGGCGCAACTTCGGGTCAATTTAGGTCATTCGATCCATTATCGTAATTCTAGACCGCACTTCCAACTTGAGTTTGGGACTCGACTTAGATCAAAACTATTTGATCCAATATATTGTTTTGACCCATTTTGAGCCTACGGATCACATGCCAAGGGTGTGCCACTCAATCGAGTTCCCATGTGCTATGTATTTACGAATGGCATAGGTGACTCATTGGGTGATTTTCGAAATCTATTCTGACTAGAATACGTATTTGGATCTAACCTAGCCAATCCCACTTAGTAGAGCCATGATTAGGTTGCCATGACCCAGTAGAATTATTCTGAATCTCTTTATAGGATTTTGTACATCCAAATAGGTTTATGTAATTTTGTATATATGATTATATTTATAATAGCCTAATATATATATATATATATATATATATATATATATATATAATTTATTTATTGTTGAATTATATGTATATACGTTTGTGTTGTTATGTAAAGTTTTATACAAGGATTTGTATATATATAATTCTTAAATTTTGAATTTATTTTTATATTTTTTTATGTAAGATTTTGCGTATGTACGTTCGTATATAAACGTCAATTTTATACCTGCATAAGGTTATACATAAGTATACAAAAATATTTATATACTAGCTCTTATTTTAAGTATTTAGGTATTTTTTTTATAAATATTATTTATAAAATAACCTAGATGAATTCCATATATATATATACATATGTATATTTTATATAATCTTATATTTATACTAAATATATGCTATATGATGTATATACATTCATATATATATATATATATATATATATATATATATATATATATATATATATATATATATATATATATATATATGTAATATATATATTAAAAAATATATATATATATATAAAATATATATATATATATATATATATATATATATATATATATATAATATATATATATATATATATATATATATATATATATATATATATATATACAGAGAGAAGCAGAAGCTGTAGAAACCCTATATCCTATACTCTACAGCCGACCCCCCTCCGATCGAAATAAATGCAGCCGCAGCTGCAGTCGCAGCGGCGGCGGGGCCAGGTCACCGCCACCGTCGAGCGACCCAACGTCGTACGGTCAGACAGTAGCCGCGCGCGCGCGTGCTCGAGACAGCAGCAACCACGGTGCTGCAGCGTTGCCAGCCATGCCGGCGACCCCCTATCCCACGCGTGTAACAGCGGCGACCTCCCCTGATCAGTCCCCGTCGTCCTTGACGAGATGCATGGGCGATTCGGGCATTTTGCTCGAAATCCCGTCGTGACGCACTAGATTTGAACTCAGAAATCATGCTTCATCGCAGCAACTTTGGGTACATTTTCTGGACGATTCGATCGTTGGATCATCAATCCGATTCTTCCATCTCAATCTCGGTATATCCCCCTTCTCTCACCTAAAATTTCATCCATTAATTCAATCGTTTGATATATCAAAACCGGCCACCAAGTTGACCGTTTAAATTACGTTATTTTTGGACAGTTTCGTGGAGCCAACATCGCGGAATTGTTTCTCCCTCGTTGAAGCTCCGATTGATGAACCACCAACTCTAGTACATAGCAGGCATAACCACCTTCGTGCCATAAAATTTCAACTTCATAGGATATCGTTTGTTTGGTTGAAATCGACGCCAAAGTTGGCCTCTCGAAATTGTAATTTCTAACATGTAAATTATAATTTTGAGTCCGGGACATCGAATTCCAAATCTGACACCACCATTGGACTCGTGGCATTATTATGGTCTAAATTGACATATAATTTTTTGAATTTAGAGAACCTTTGTCCTGGCACGTTTT
This sequence comes from Iris pallida, assembly GCA_029216955.1. Classification (NCBI taxonomy): domain Eukaryota; kingdom Viridiplantae; phylum Streptophyta; class Magnoliopsida; order Asparagales; family Iridaceae; genus Iris; species Iris pallida. Next base: position 9,949,584 of record JANAVB010003400.1, on the reverse strand, counting down.
TTTATGCAAAGCGGATCCAACGACGGATACCATTTTGACCCAAAAACTATGATTTTGCCCCTATGTCCAGAATTAAACTTATGGATAGCCTATCCTAACTATTTTTCTTAGTTCGAGAATGTTAGCAATGTCTATTTCAGCATCCGAAGATGTTTAGGGGAGTTCCAACTTTGCTGCTTCATTGGATTGACGAGTTCGCTTGGAGGACGTCGTCGAATCAGCGTGCAACCTCCAAGCAAGATACCTTACCATCTTGTACTTGTACTTGATTCATGATGTTTGTGTGTTTGTTATTATTTTATATTAGTAGAGTGCGTCCAAGTATGACTTGGGTGCCATCGATATGTCTATCGTTTTTTGTGTGCGTGCGTGTGTGTGACCATATGTGATAGTTGACATTCCCAATAAGTTGAAGTTATGCTTCATAACTTCTTTGACCGGTTGACACGTCTTATATATGACACAAGAGTGAGGATCATAAAGTTGGCATGAACCTACGTCTTCAACTTGCTACCAATACGGGCAGTTTGTGTATCGGTTCAATTATGGATTAGCGGAGTCGAGATAGTGACTTGCATAGAGATATGGACCGCCAAGCCATGGATATGACATGTGATACATGGGCAGAGAAAACTACTAGGATGTATGAGCTAGCCCAAAGCCTCACTGGATTGCCCGGTTGTAGGTTCATAGTTTTCCAGTTATGGGTGTATTGATAGTGGATATATCCGACAGCGGCCGCTAACCGCACGTTAGATCACGGTCGGGAGGTATGTTAGTAATGCAAAGTATGGCTAGGGGATATATCCATTTAGTGGCCCTAACCGCACATCAGATCCGGTCCGGATGTATACTAATTCATACGAAAGCCTCTAGCGGATGTCATACTTTATTTCTACCCACTTATATGTTCCAGTATAGTTTTTGACTTGCATTACACCTAGATGGTTAGGTTCAGTTTGTGTTAGGACATGAGACAGTGTCTAGTCTCGAAATAGTGGGTCACTTCATATCCTTGTTTTCTTGTTGGGTGGTCCATTGTTTCGATGATGGGATGCAAAACCATGTTACGACCCGAGCTATTATTTTTCCCTTGTCATATTTCATTTACAGTCCATTATGGTGTTGTTTTATGTATCTTGCTAGTCCCTTGAGGACCTGGTGATCTCTCCAGGTAGATGATTGTGCTAAGTTAATTCGCTGATCTTGTTGGTGTTATTATTTCCTATTCAAGTATCTTTCGTGATTATATATTTATTTGCTCTCTACTTATTAGCTTTGGTTTATAGACCCATATTGTTCTTCTGGTCTCATCAAACATATATGTTAATGGGCTGCAGACCATGACGCATATTGTTATTCTTGATTTTATTTTGTATTGTGGATTGAGATATAGATTAGTTGGCATATGTTAGTATATTTTACAGCGTACTAGATTAGGATAAGTCCATTAAATTGGGATACTTATTCTAATCGTACAGCTGGCATGCTCATGGCTTGGGTTCCCTATATATTTTTGAACTAGGGCATGGCAGGTAGAACTTTATAAATATCCTTCTCAGACGGAAGTTAGAATAGAGTACATTATAGGATTTAACCCTAACGAGAGACCCTAAGATTACTAGACTAATCTATGCTACCCTTTGCCTAAGATATAACCTTGAATAGAAGAATTAGAGGGATTTTTATCGAGTGCTAATATCATAATGATAGGTGACCTAGAAGTATTAGATAGAGTATGAAGGTTTGAGTTAGGCTAGACGACTATCTCTATATATGGTAAGACTAGCCTTAAAACTATCTATAAAAGACCAGGACTAGAAGATTGACCAATAGGTGTGTGTATTTGTTCAGCTCAGCCTCGACCCTTGCCTAGCAGGTAGGTGCAAAATTGTTAGGTATACATGTAAGAATTGTATAGCATTTTGATAGTAAGAAGGAGTAGAGTATTGTCTTCCTTCTATCTTGTTGAAGACTTGGCCTATATAGAAATAGTATTAAATAGTAATAATATTTCTTATAGAGTCATTGACCTATAGCACCATGATGGTACGTAGGACTCCTTAGAAAGCCTTGATTTCAATTCGTAATACCCAAGTTTTGTATTCTTCTAGGGAATTATACCGTACTAGAATATCTCACTAGTAGGATCATAACCATGACCTCATTGCTTAAGTTAGGATAGATTTAGAACTAAGGGTACCTTATTTCCTGGTAGGTTATGTGAACTTAGAATCTCATTAGTAGTAGCATCCTCTAGAAATCGTGTTTGATTAGTTTCTTTTATATCATATTTCATGTTTTAATTTGAAGGATAGCATGGGAGACCAATCAGACGGCCATGAGTACATCTTCAACAGATGGTCGCCTTGTACCAGACAAACGAGTGTAGAGCCTAAAAATTAAGAGGCGCCACTCATTAAAGTCTTCAATCATTTGATGGTGCCAAACCAATCAAGTTGCACCGGATCATCAAGTTGCACAGCTTCAGATTGCACCATCGCCAGGTTATGCTGGAGTCAGGGTGCACAGAGCAACATGTGGCGCACTTCCTCGAGAAGCTGTAATGACATCATTATTACCTGACAACTGACAGCACGGAGAATAAGAAAAATCCTATTGAATCCCGCGCAATGCGGCACTCGAGAAGACTTTGTCAGCATGTAATTAATACTGACGGCTGGTTGACGCAAGTCACTGAATGGCACAAAGATTATCAGTACAGCACAGAAGACCTAGTCAAAATGTGCTAGTCGTTAAGTTGCACCAGTATGCAGCCTGACAAAGTGGCGCTACCTGATCAACTCTTAGTTCAAAACAGGATGACGTGGCGCACAAGCCATCAACTTCGTAAAGTGTACCCACTATACTGCTCACGACCACATGCATCTCAATCAAATGATGCCACGCGTCTACAACAGTTAGTACAAACCGCTCACACAGGTTGTTGCATTGCGCCCTAACGCAACCTGATGAAGCATGCACAAAGTGTTCAAATGGTGTTCAAGACAGAGTGACATGACGGGCAAGCTAGTAACTTTGCAGAACATGTCCACTACACTGCCCACGACCATGCGCATCTCAATCAAATTATGCCACACGTCCTAGCAGTTAGTACAACCGTTTGCGCAAGTGAATAGGAAGTGCACGTAATCCAGAATAACTACTAAACAGTTATTTCATGAACTCTATAAATAGAGTTTCAAACCATTCTCAAAATATCAAGAGTGATCATAATCTCCTGCTAAAGTGTTGCTGCATTCTCCAGAGGCTCGTGTCTTCGATATCACATCGTCGAAGGGATAAAATGATCATCTTCTGATCAGATTCCTATAGTTGTACTTTTCCAGAAATCAATTATACTCTTGTACTTTTTCTTAGTTTGTAGCAAAAACTTTTTTTGTTCTTTGAAATGAAAATGGCGACTCTGGTGGGGACGACTTTCTCCTCCGACGAGAAAGTGACAACTCAATGTGATACCGCGTCAATTGGCAAAACGCCGAAGACCCTGGTCGTGAAAGTCGACCAGACAGCCTACGAGACCATGATCAATGCTGGGGGTGCCAAGCGCACTTCTGCCGCTGTTAAGAGCAAGACTCGCTCTGTTTGGACTCCTAAGTCCTCGGTGGCGCAATCTCCTGCCTCTGTGCAACTCATGCCCATCAATGTTTCAGCGCAACCTAAGGGAAATAGACTTTTGGCTAATCCCTCTACTTCTTCGATTCTGAAATTGAAAGAGACTCTATTTCGACACACTGCTATCCAAAACAAGGGAAAGCGCCCTTCAGCCCTCTCTTCCCTGGCGCAACCTGCACATGTTCCTACTTCTACACAACACGCGCCCATCAATGTTTCGGTACAACCTAAGGGAAATAGCCTTTTGGTTAATCCCTCTACTTCTCTGACCTTGAAATCAAAGAAGACTCTGTCTCGACACACTGCTGTCCAAAACAAGGGAAAGCGACCTTTGGCCTTTTCTTCTTCGACGTAATTTGCGTGTGTTCCTGCTTCAGCGCAACTTGCGCAGGTTCATGCCTTGGCGCAACCTGCACGAACTTGTGCACTAGCGTAATGTAAAGAGAAGCACTCTTTTCCACCAAATCAGAAGCTTAGTGAGAAATCACTAAATCAAGGAAAAGGTTCACTTTTCCTCATTCTACTCGAGTCGTTGACTGGGTAGAAAGTTCTGCTCTCCTTAATAGAGACAGCCAAATCTCTATCGAAAAGATGAGTTCCATTCAGAAAAACCTTCCATGCAAAAAGGAATTTTGCCTATTCCAAAGAGATTAGGGCAGGTTCTACCAACCTTATGTATTTCAAGATCCCGACGAAGCAAACTACTAGTATCTCAAGTAGATACATAAGCAGCTCCCCTGTCAAACTTACGTACCTATATCAACAGGTGCCAATTAGGCTCAACCTCGAGAAATCACAAGACGCATCAAGTACCAGTTGCTAACTTACACCAGAGAAAGAATGCTTAGGTGAAAGATCCTGTGACTTATGCTAACCAGCTTAGCACGTCCTTATACACTCAAGGTACAGGATACCACAGGAATAGGAACCATGTCCCAAATATCATCAAGGACTACGTTCCTGCAACATCTTTCCTTCCTGTTAGCGACCTCCGTAAACTCTTAAAACAGAAGCGGAAGGTTGCAAATCCATTCCGTCCAACGATGGTCCAACAACAAGAACCTCATTACAACCACCATCATGAAGTTGTCATCAAATACTGCAGTCAGTCAGCCAAGCGGTCTGTCTTTGACCGTTTGAATTATGTTCAGACTCCCAACCAATCCTAGTAGACGAAGATGAACTTCTCTATGCTCCTGTCAATATGGCATCTCGAAGCATTAGGGGTGGAAAACGTCCAAGACGTAATGCGTTCCGCGATCCTAGTCAGCAATACTTAGATCGAATTCATGAATTCGGTGAAGGAGTATACCAATATACCATATCAAAAAGCTGAGATACAATCGGTCAAAAGAATCTTCTTGATTCAAACCAAGATTCTTTCAGTCAAAAAGATATCCCTATCACTTATTCTAGGGATAGTTCTTTATGTGACTTTGACGCTGACAGTAAAAGTTCTGAAAGGACCATTTTTTCCACTAGATCATCTTCAAAGGCTAGAGAAGTGACTGCTTATGCCGTCACAGAAGATCAAGACACCTGTACTTCTTCCAGTCAAGAGCAGAGAATTACTGCTTTGGAGGCTAGTTGGAAGAACATGGCTGAGATGATGGCAGGCATGCATACTGTGATTATGGCACAACATACAGTTCTATCAGTTCCTAGCAATATTGATCTGGGGGTACAATCTCCTCACTGCTTCCATTCCTGCGCAGGCTATTCCAAGTCAATCCGATGTAGGGGGTGGTACTTATCATGAGATACCCCCTCCTAAGACATTGAATCAATCTACTACTCCATAATTAACAGGAGATACCAACGAGGCCGTAAAACTTTTACGTACTCAATTTGAGGCTTTCAAACAGAAGGATGGCCTGCAGAAGCTTGGGATCAAACAACCCTATCCCATAGAATGAAAAGAGGTCCAATTTCCTCCTAAATATAAGCCCCCTACTATTATGCTATTTGTTGGCAGCACGTCTCCAAGTCAATACCTAAACCACATTGAGGTAGTGACTGACCAACTCCAACCAAATGATGCTCTTCTTACCAGAGTATTTATTGGCTGTTTAGCTGGTGCAACATATGACTGGTATCGCAGTTTACCAGATGGGTGCATAACTTTTTTCACTGGCTTCCAACAAATATTCTTGGAACGAATTTATGAGGGAACCAATGACATGAGTATGTCTGCTCTCATCAAAATCAAACAACAACATAATGAAATGACTGAACGTCAGTCGTTTTATTGAACGATTCTGCCGTAAAGCACTCAAAATGCCTCTCGAAACTCTAGATGCTCTGACTATAGACACTTGCAAATCAAACCTGTTGCCTGTAATCAGTATATGGACATGATCAACACAGTTCCAGGATTGGCCTTCTTTTAGAATGAACGCCAAAGCCGCAGAAGAAAGTGCTGACAAATTCAAGCAATTAGGCATTCAAATGCCTAATCTTGATAAAAAGGAACATGCTACACCAAATAATAATGGCCGTCAGAACAATCGCAAGAGCAAGGAGTCTTTGGCCATTAACCTCAAAGGCAAAGAAGCCCTGGCCATCAATGTAAATCAGCCAACATCTACCTCTTCAGCATCACCACAACGGGCACCTCGTCCAAAAGAAGAATACTTTTTCGATGAAGATGACATCATGAGTATCTTTGATTGCCTCATCAAGAGCAACAAACTCCAATTGCCAGAACCTAAAAGGCCAGATGAAGTTGGTAAGACTGGCCATCCTAAATACTATATTTACCACAGGTTTATTGGACATCCAACTCGAGCGTGTTATGTGCTCAAGGGTAAAATACAAGAGATGGTCAATTCTGGTGCAATCACTCTCCAGCAAGACGAGAAAACTGTAACGGCTAATGTCGTCTCCATACAGTTTGGAGATTTTCCAGCTCAACTTGTGCAAGATGGCGTTGTCCCCATTCCGAGAACTACTCTGGAGATTGTCAATCTTCCACCAGCACGGACAGATGGTCTTATTCCTCTGTTTATTGATAAAGGAGAGGTTATATGGATACATCCAAATTTAGTGGCAGACTTTGAAACACCATCTTCTTCCACCATGTCCAAGAAGGCCACTAAAAATAAATCTTGTCACATGATTTCATTTGGTGAGCCTTGTCTTCCACCTCTAACTGCTACCTTCATCCCGGCAGCAGATAATCCTTCTTCTTCTTCTACTGATAAGACAATATTATCAAAATCAGAAGCCAAATACCAACCAGCTTTCTATCTGTACAGTCCACAATCTCGGGAACTCATGATGAAAATGGGTTATGATCTACAAGAGGCCTCTGGTTTAAATCATGGAAAGGGGTCTCCTATACCTCTTTTTCTATGTCTTTCTCATAACCAATCTCGGGTTGGTTTGGGTTACTGGACAAACTCTCCATCTTACCGCGAGAAATCTTCCAGAAACAAGGTGCAGGCAAAGAACTGCAATATGGTGTCATTTGAGCCTATATCCGAGGAAGAAGTCTTGACTGGTACCAGGTCTGGGAAACCTTACCTAAGAGACTACTCAGAAGGTCAAGGAGACCCTGCTCCAGCTCTGGAGGCTCCTCAAGCATCATCTTCTCTGTCAGTTTTGTCACCCCAGATAGAGGCAACTCTTCCAAAAACGACGACAGCCGACAAAGGAAAATAGCCTGTCTATTTTGACAAAGTATTAAAGAAAACTCCAACTTTGGGACTTAAGAAGTCGTATAACTTTGATATACTGGCTCAAATAGCCAATACTCCAGCAAGATTGTCAATTTTTGAGCTACTCCGTCTTTCGAGGGTGACTCGAGAAACGTTGAGTGAAGCTTTATCACAAGCCGATACTTGTCTAGCACTTCTCAAGAAACCAGAGACTCTACTAGATGCATTGAAGATTTAATTCTGGGAGAACTGAACCTTTGGGAAAGATTCGCCTTAAAGTTCAAATAGGCAATCTTCGTACGAAGGTTACTTTCTACGTGATCGATAATCACGGTTCTTACAATGCTTTGCTGGGAAGACCCTTTTTACATGAACATAACATTGTACCATCCACTTTACATTAATGCTTCAAATATGTGGATGCCAATGGAGAAGTCCAAAACAAGTAGCCGACCTGAATCCTTTCAGGGGGTTGAAGCATATTTTACGGACACTCGGATGTACAAAGAGGAGTTCATGAAAGTTGTATTGGCAATGGATAGTGAGGAGGATCAGAAACATCCTTCGAAAGATGTTCTTGTGATCCCCGTCAAAGGACGTGCTAGTTGTCCTTCTTCTTCACAAATATTGACCATACATCTTTTCTCTCATAATAAATAGCCTCTTGCTGTAGAAAAGGAACAATGGGAGCTCACCACTTCTGAGCCGCTTGTTATCGACCTCCGTTGTAACAAACCTTCTCCTTCTCCTTCTCCTCCTCTGGTTATTAACCTTGCTAAGCCTTCTGTGAAGGCTAAGAATCATGTTGTAAATGATGATGTACAAATCAATAAAGTAGCATCTCCTTTACACTATACTGATGTCTTTTATTATACTCGATGTTATTTAAAAATGTTAGATAACTTTGAACCACTTGCCATAGGAGCAGTTGAAGCTTCTCGAAATAAAATATTGCTCGAGCCAATGCAGGACTCCCTCTTCTTAGTTCCTTCCAGAAAGAATGATGAATTTCCTATACTTTTTAGTAAAGGAACAGAACAGAAGATCACGCCCGATAGCGAAGAAGACAATCAAGATAATGGAAGACTTCAACTACGTTGTTATAGTCAACAATCAAAAGATATCATTCAAAAGATGGGCTATAATTTTAAAGATGGTCTCAATGGTGGCAAAGGAAGGCGAATTCCTATTCGTATTACTGATCCGAAAGGAAAATCAGAACAACACTACGGCAAAACGAAGCGAGGATTAGGTTATACTTCACCAACTCTGACTCCAGAAGCCTCTGAATTTGAGGAAGAAGAATGATCTAACTCTTCTGATTCTATCTCATAGGATTTAGATACCAGTGTAGGGCACGTCCATCGCGTGACTCTATCTTCCAATATGGTGACCGCTGAGTTCTCTAAAGATGACGAAGACTTTGCCGTAGCTTCTGAATCTGATCTTTAGGCACAAAGGATGGATACTCAATGGGAGCTTCGCTTCGAGCAACGTGAGCCACCTACTGAAGATCAGTTGGTTCAAGTCAATATTGGAGACAAAAATTTCCCAAAACCAATTTTCGTCATCAAAAGCCTCCCTGAAGCGGATAAACAAGAACTAATACAACTCATTAGGAAATATATTGATGTATTCGCTTAGAGCTATGAAGACATGCCGGGGTTGATTCCTCAGATCGCTACCCACAAGCTCAACATTCTTCCAAATGCAAAATCAGTCAAACAGTAACAACGTCGGTTTTGACTTGACATGATGGATGCCATCGAAGCTGAAGTCAAGAAACTAATCCCCTGTGGTTTCATTGGAGAAGAAGAACATCCGGATTGGGTGGCTAATGTTGTCCCAGTTTTGAAAAAGACATAGAAAGTCGGGGTCTGCATCGACTTCAGAGACCTTAATGAAGCTTGTCCCAAAGACGAATTCCCTCTCCCAAACACTGATGTCATAATTGACAATACTTGCGGATTTGAACATATGTCCTTTATGGATGGATTTTCAGGATACAATCAAATCAAGATGAATCTAGAAAATGAGAAATATACATCTTTTCGCACTTCTCTTAGAGTTTATTGCTACACAGTCATGCTATTTGGTCTTAAGAATGCTGGTATAACTTATTAGCCGGCCATGAGTACCATCTTTCGTGATCATTTATGAAAGACTGTTGAATGTTATGTTGACGATATTGCTGTCAAAAGTCATTTGAAAGAAGACCATATTCAAGATTTAAGAACTATTTTTGATCTAATGCGCCAGCATCAACGCAAGATGAATCCCACCAAGTCATTCCTGGGAGTCTCTAGTGGCAGATTTCTTGGATTCATTATTACCTCTAAAGGTATACAAGTTGACCCTGAGAAAATCAAAGCCATTCAAGAGATGCCACCTCCACGCAACCTAAAAGAGCTACGACAATTCCAAGGACGGCTTGCGTACATGAGGAGAATCATCTCAAATATCTCTGGATGCTGTAGACCGTTCACTCAACTCATGAAGAAAGGTGTGTCTTTCATTTGGACTGAAGAATATCAACAAGCATTTGAAGACATAAAATGGTACTTGATGAACCCTTCAGTTCTAGTGCCTCCAGTGTCAGGAATACATTTCCTGATATATGTTCGAGCAATGGACCACTCTCTAGGTGCTTTATTAGCTCAGAAAAATAAAGAAGGTCATGAACAGGCTATCTACTATCTTAGCCGTATGATGATTGGAGCTGAGCACCGATATCATGATGCAGCGATCAGGATGGCCACTTTATTCAAAGGTTTCTTCATTGAACACGTACGCCGAGTATGTAACACGAAAGCTGATGCACTCGTTAATCTTGCAGCAGTATTAGTAATTCCCATCAGAAGACAACAAATGATCGTTATCACTAATAGAGAGTTGTTTTGTGTCCATAGTAACTTAAATATCAAAATTAACAACCCAAACATGGAATTCAATAATTCGGTTGAAATTTGTACCATCAGTGAAGATTGGAGGACTCCTTTCATAGACTTTGTGGTCCATGATATCCTACCTGAAGACCCTAAGGAGGCTATAATAATTCAGCGATGGTTACTCAGATTTTACTACAATCATACTACAAAGACACTTTACTGACGAACGTACGCGGCTTACTCCTATGTTGTCTTGCTGGGGAAGAAGCAAAACAAGTACTTCGTGAAGCTCATGACAGTGTTTGTGGTGCACATCAACCTGGTCCTAAATTGCAGGATCGTATTCGCCGAATGGGTTATTATTGGCCCTCGATGGTATCTGATGCAATCGAGTATGCAAGAAAGTGCCTAGTATGTCAAATCCATGCTGACTTCATTCACCAACCGACAGAATTCCTTCAACCGGCGACAGCATCTTGGCCCTTTGAAGCTTGGGGAATGGATGTCATACGTCCTATCAACCCTCCCTCATCTCGAGGACATCGGTTCATATTAGCTAAATCTCAGTTTACTTCTCAAAATGGGCTGAAGCTATATCTCTAGCTGAGGACAAGACAAGCAACGTCATCAACTTTATCAAACATCATGTGATTTATAGGTTCGGTGTTCCTCGACGAATCATTCACGATAATGGACCACAATTCATCAGTCAAAAGTTCACCCGGTTCTCTGATGACAACAGGATCAATAATATTGCTTCTACAGCTTATAATCCTACAGCTAACGGGTTGGCAGAAGCATTTAACAAAACCATCATCAAACTCCTCAAGAGGTTTATTTCTACCAATAAATGAAACTGGAGTGAGAAGCTTGGAGAATGTCTATGGGCTTATCGTACTACTATACGTACTCCTATAGGCTGCACACCTTTCTCTTTGGTGTACGGATACGAGGCTGTCTTACCATTAGAAATCCAGATCCCTTCCCTAAGGATTGCCATTGCCAATGAACAAACAACCGAAAACAATGATCGCCTAAGACTTCAGGAGCTTGAAGCGCTTGACGAGAAATGGCTCCTAGCTCAACAACATATTGAGTTATACAAATCTCGTCTATCAAAGGCCTTCAACTGTAAAGTCAAAGTCTGATCATTTCAAAAGGAGAACTAGTTCTAACTGTCATACGTCCTATGACTATGACGCACATGAGTAAAGGCAAATTTGAAGCGAAGTGGGAAGGACCCTACATTGTAAGCAAAGTTTTATCCAATAGAGCCTATCAATTGACTGGTATGGATGGTCGAGTCGCCATGATGCCCATTAATGGCAAATTTCTCAAGAAATATTATGTTTGAAGAATGTAAATAAAATTCATTTTTATTTGCATAAATTTAAAACAGAAGGAAATACATGAAATTAACAAGGACCAGAGCCCTCTTGATTGAAAACGTATTTCGTAAGAAGCTTGAAGACATTATTTCTCGATGACACCAGCAGTTCGCAAGCAGCTTTCTTCAGAGCTTCTTCCGCAGCAGTACTCCCATGCTCCACCAGCTTGGCAAGAATGTCTTCTTGCTTCTGTCCAGTGACAGCCGAGCTTTCTCTGATTTCTGGCTAAGTAGTCGGCAAAGACACGTCAGAAGGAGTGCCGAGGTCGACTTCGATCTTCGGGATAACTCCGTCTTCTTAGCCATTTCTTCTGAAGACATTTGTGAAGGAAAGAAAAGGAGTGAATGATATTTTCAGAAAAGTTCCACACTATTTAAAGGCAGATGAAAGCTAAACATTCTGTCTCAGGAATTGAGACAACCGTTCCTCGAAAAGGCATGTTCGTTCGTCTTGTGAAAAGATCTTCATTCACTATTTTTTAGAATCGAAACAACCTTTCCTTGAAAAGGCATGCCTATTCATCAGTCTTTTCATCTCTATTTTATTTATTATCGTCTATTTACTTTTTCATAAATAAGTCACAAGATAATAAATACTCAAAATCCCTTCGTGGAGCTTATCCAAATCATCAATTCGGTCTTTTGAAACCCAGTTGTTTTGAAAGATGTCTTTTCTTTATGATAAATCTAGTTATTGTCTTTTTTAGACACAATAGTCTGTCTTTAAGTCCCAGCGGACTTGAAGATCATTTATAGAAAAATGAATTCATATTTCCTCTGGATTCTATTTTCTATGTTATCACATCAAATCAAATCATAAAGAAGAGAAAATTATTCTTTATTCCTTTTTAAAAAAACATAGTTACATCTTAATGGAAATCTATTACATCTCAGATTTTCATTCTAAATCTAACAAATGAAGGTCTATTACATCTTTGGATCTTCTTGTTAATGCCAGTTCCATGTCGTCTCGACCTGAAGCAATGAGCAAGAAAATGGAACTAACTCTGGTCTTCTCTCTCAGAAAGACGACAGAAGAACCCTAGAGTACAACAGCTCAAAGATAAGTTGCTGTCAATACAACTGGTGGAGAAGAGACAACCCGTCATAAGAATTAGGAACGAGATCACCCTCGTGATACGATTCCTAATTCTGTCTCTCCACCGTCCAACTCTCATCTATAAAGGCCCTTCCTACTATCTGAGGAAGACCCTTCTGGAACACGGAGAGTCCTGAGTTGTCTGATTTGAACGTCAGAAATAGGGTAGATCTAGGGCCTCGTGTCTAGGTGCCTGCAATGTGTCCAATGTGTGTCAGTGTGTTGAACCAAGTGCGTGTCAGTAAAAGAATTCGTGCTCGTGCACTGAGTGGCCCGACCACTGCGAGGAGGAGAACTCCTCGAATCCACCATAAATCATCCCAAATTTTGGGAGCATGATGTCAGTCTATACCCCCACTTCTATGCCAAATTTTATGTGTCCAAGTGTCGTGTCCAATGAGATCTCATGTTTGGGTAGCAGGACACTGCACCACTGTGTGTGCAGGCCTTCCCGTGTCCAAGAACGAACACAAATCTATACTAAAATCAACTCGGTCTTCATAAAAAGTAATCCCCACATTAACAGCTACTAGTTCATGAAATTAGTTTTGTAAACCAGCAAAATAAATTCCTAAGAGGCATTTTACCAAACACTTTACACTACACTCCGATACGCCTCTGATACGCGTACCAAATGGACACGAATCGAATCCAATCTCTTCCAATAGCTAGGAGGACCCTAAATGCATGCATCTATGGAAGAAAATCAAGAATTGAAAGGGTTTATATAACAATACCTATTGAGAGTTGGAACCTCAATGAAATAGCCCCTTCAAAAGTTTCAACACCAAATTTCTATGGTCTAATGCCTCCAATCCTTGCTAGCTATCCACTAGAGACTTCTTTTTCACTAGAGGAATGCAATGAAACTGATTTGGTCCAATTTAGAGGTAATTTGAAGAAAGGGAGCAAATTTGGGAAAGAACACAAACTAGGGTTAGAGTTTGCTACAAAAGGGGCAAGGGGGGCTAAATAATTACTTAAATAGGGGAAGAGAACCTCTCATAGCCGGCCATATGAAGTGGGCTAGGGTTATGCTAAGTTACAAAGGCCCATTACCTCTTCCTATGATGTAAAACAAGCCCTTTAAGCTAAAGGTCCAAACTAGCTCCTTAATTCAATTCTCCAAATGGTCTTTAAGTCTTCCCTCTTTTTCTATATATATATATATATATATATATATATATATATATATATAAAAGCCATGTGGTACATAGTATATAGTATATAGTATATATATATTTGTGGCATATATGCCTATAGGCTATATAAAACAGGCTATACCTTGGTATCCTAGTATAGTGAGGTAACCTATGCTTTGACCTAAAAATTGACTAGATAGGCCTAAAATGACTTACAGACTTGAGTTTGACTAAACCCCTAAACTAGTTGACCTAGTTTGACTAGATTATTGACCAAGAGTTGACTTTGACCTAGAGTGACCTAGAATCATGTAGAATGTATTGTAAACTTCATTTATAACATCTTGGATACATTGTAGCCTGTGTTGCTCTAGATCGGACTCAGTTACTCCTGTACGGACATCTATTCTCATCAGTCGTTCAGGATATTAGGCGTGTACATTCTCTGATCGTTTTATACTTGATAGGACTTATATTCTTGCACTAGACTATTTTACTTGATGTTGTTACGTTGTTATCATGGATTGGTACTATATAGATCTTTTCATGAGATGTTATCCCCCTCGGGTGCATCGGGTACTTCATGTAATATGCTTTTTATGAACATCATGTACTCCTTATGCTCTCATTATTCATGTACTCTCATGTTCACATGTGCTTCATGTATAAAACTTTCATGTGCAATAACGTAACTTGACTAGATCCTTGTGTATTGATTGGGGTACGGGGGAGTAGAAGTGGTTGTGTGGTTAATTCCAAGTAGTGTAATCATGTGCATGTCTGTTATACCCTCACGTATAATGGAGTTACTTTAGAATAATCATGTGCAAACCTATCCTGATTACATAACCATCTTGTGCTCTAAATCACTTATATATTTACTTACAGTCTTACTTTATATATATATATTTCTAGTTTTCAGATATCTCCCTTACTTTTTATGTACATTTCTTACAGCATTTCATGTATCTTATTTTATTGCTTGTTTTACATTTCCTGCCATGATATGAACTGCGTGAGAGTTATGTATTTGCTCCTGTCCTGACTGGACCTGTTGAAAATACTACAGAGGATGAGGAGGAGTTTTGTCCTACCTATTACGGAGACGGCTTAGACGACACAGGTGACCTGGACCCTCAGCAGGATCCATCTTGCATTGAGGATGTTACCATTTTGCCTAGACTAGACTGTTAGGATTTACACTATGTTATTTGTGTTGGACTTCTGAGTTGTATTATTTGTGGATGTTGGGATTTGTGTTGTTAGACACTTAGACTTATTTCCTTCTGTTCATATCTTCATTTGAGTTTTCATTTCTATCATATCGTGCTATTTATATTTTAGGATTGTGATTGAGTTGTACTTTCTATATTTTCATCGGTATTAGAGAGTATATCTTGTACAGTTACATTTATAATATGTTAGATGTATGTGACCTAGGACAGCATTCTACCGTTGACACTGCGGCGTAGGCTGGACGTACCCACTTCTCGTGCCCCTACACTGGGTGCGGATCGTGACACATTTTTAGGGGTAGCCCATACAGGTCTAAAGTTCTGAGTTATGTCTCAGTTCGTAGCGGTACTCGACCTAGAGTATCACTACAACCTGTAGTAGGATATAGGATATAAGTTTTGAGGTACTCAATCATATTTAGGAAAAACTCTTATCTAAATTTCTGCCATCTAAATTCTTGCTTATATTGCTTTCTTGTTAAATAAACTGTCCTCCTTTGATTATATCGTATCTTTCTCAGTATTGATTTCCTTCTTTGATCTATCACCAGGATGGCGCAGATACGATCTCGTCGTTCCGGTCCAGGGGATACCACCGAGAGGTCTGCCACTTCTCGTCCGAGGCAGCAGGGCCCTGGGACCGCAGCTCCTCTTGTTCTTTCTCATGTTGGAGCATCTGTCACGTTTGTGGGTGCACCTTCACCTGTTCGGAGGCCTACCCCAGTCATCTCATAGGTATTCCAGCAGCAGCCACCTTCGGGATCAGTCGACGTCGTACAGCTTTTCGCCTTCATTCAGCAGATGATGGAGGCTCAGCAGCGCCAGTCTGCTGACATGAGATAGGGCATAGACAATGCCCACCAGCTGGCTATGACTGTAGTAGAGAGGGTGTCCGTCCACCCGCAAGGAGGGCAGATACAGCAGTACCAGTCGAGGACCCCGAGCATTCAGGACTTCCAGAAGATACGGCCGAGAGACTTCAGGGGTACTAAGGGTATCCTATATGCCGACGACTGGATTGAGCACATAGAGAAGATCTTTCACCTTGCACTTATACCAGCTAAGATCCAGATAGAGGCAGCGGGCAGCCAGATGTCGGATCTTGCCCGTACCTAGTACTAGACGGACCCTAGAGTTGGTACGGAGGGGCAGACATGGAAGGCTTTGAAGAAGCTTTTCAAGGAGAAGTCCTTTTCTGACACAGCACTCGACCCCTTGGAGATGCAGTTTGAGAGTCTGGTTCAGGGGAACCAGACAATGGAGAAGTACGCCAAAAAGTTATGCCGCCTGGGCAGGTTTGTTGAGGGCCTTAGTGAGACGACGAAGGCCAGGAGGTTCCGAAAGGGTTTGGTCAAGGAAGTCAAGTCCTTGACCAAGAGTGACAGAAATGCCATCTTTGAGAAGATTCTGTCAGGAGCTATGGCAGCAGGACGACCTTGAGCTGAAGCTCAAGAGAGGTCGTGATGTACATGGAGCCAGTAGTAGTGGAGGGCCGAGCAAGAGGCCCCATTTTCAGCAGCAGTAGAGGCCTTTCTAGCAACAGTTTCAGGGTCAGGGTCACGTACCTTTTTAGCAGTCACAGCAGCAGCAGAGGCAGCAGTAGGCTACCAGTTGCACCTTCTATAAGAAGCTAGGGCATGGGTGGAACGACTGCAGAAAGAGGCTAGGCAAGTGCCTACTTTGTGGATCAGTGGAGCATCAACTGAGGGATTGTCCCAGGTTTTCGGGACGTACAGTTCACGAAGCAGGAGCCAGGGCTCCGGTATGGCAGCAAAAGGAACCATTGCAGACTCAGCAGCAGAGGTTTGTCCAGCACCAGCAACAGGCTAGAGGAGGCCAGTAGGGGCAAGCTTTCGCCATGGCAGCTGAGGATGCAGAGGCAGTAGAAGATTTGATCACATGTTCTGTTCTTCTCAACTCCATTTCTGCATTTACATTATTTGATTCGGGGGCTTCCCACAGCTTTGTGTCTGTATCTTTTACTATTAGACACCATCTTGCTTTTGAATCGTTGCCTAGGACTTGCAAGATCACGACTGGGGGTGGTATTATCCTAGTTAGTGATATTTTCAAGGATCGAAGAGTTATTTTGGGAGGGTGAGAGCTAGATGTGAGTTTGCTCTTAATGCCACTATTGAACTACGATATTATACTCGATATGGATTGGTTGAGTAGATATTACGCCAGCATAGATTATTACAAAGGCAGAGTTCGTTTCAGAGTACCAGGGGAGCCAGAGTTCGAGTTTGCCAGACGGAAGGCGGAGCAGAGCAGCAGAATCTTCTACGGAGTTTCAGTTGAGGAGCAGACTGTGCCACATCCACTAATAGCAGAGTTCATGGATGTCTTTTCAAAGGACTTTCCAGGACTACCACCGGACAGAGATGTGGAGTTCTCTATAGACTTGGTGCCCGACGTAGAGCCGATATCTCAGCACGTTTATAGGGTGAACAACAGCGAGCTGGTAGAGTTGAAGAAGCAGGTGGATGAGTTGTAGGACAAGGGCTTCATCTGATCGAGTTCTTCACCATGGAGTGCACCGGTGCTTTTTGTGCCAAAGAAGGATGGGTCGATACAGATGTGTATCGACTACAGAGCTCTCAACAACCTCACGATCAAGAACAAGTACCCGATGCCTAGGATCGATGATCTCTTCGATCAGTTGAGCGGAGCGAGGGTATTTTCTAAAATTGATCTGAGGTTAGGTTACCATCAGGTGAAGGTGAAGAATGAGGATATCCGAAAGACAGTATTCAGGACGCGATATTGCCAGTTTGAGTTTATGGTGATGCCGTTTGGGTTAACCAACACCCCGGCGGTGTTCATGAACCTGATGAACTAGGTGTTCCACTAATACTTGGATAAGTTCGTAGTAGTGTTTATCGATGATATCTTAGTGTACTTGAAGACCCCAGAGGAGCATGAGGAGCATTTGGGAGTGGTTCTGGAGACTCTCAGGAAGGAGGAGCTTTATGACGAGCTCTCGAAGTATGAGTTCTTTCTGGATCGGGTTGAGTTCCTAGGTCATGTTGTGACCGGGGATGGGATCTCCCCGAGTTCAGTTACGGAGATCAGGAGCTTCCTGGGATTTACAGGCTACTAGAGGAGGTTCGTTCAGGATTTCTCTCGGGTTACAGAGCCGATGACTAGGCTGACCCGAAAGGACGCAGAGTTTATCTGGTCAGAGGAGTGTCAGGTCGCTTTTGATGAGTTGAAGAAGCGGTTGATGACAGCTCCGATTCTGATATTGCCATCAGGATCAGGTAGGTTCACTATCTATAGTGACGTCTCAGGGAAGGGTTTGGGTTGTGTCGTGTAGCGGCATGAAAAGGTAATTGCCTATGCTTCCAGGCAGCTATGTCCACATAAAAAGAACTACCCTACCCATGACTTAGAGTTAGCAGCAGTTATTTTGCTCTGAAGTTGTGGAAACACTATCTATACGGAGAGGAAGTGGAGACCTTCACAGACCATAAGAACTTGAAGTATGTGTTTACACAGAAAGAGCTCAACATGAGGCAGCGGAGATGGTTGGAGTTGATGAAGGACTTGATATTTTATTGCAATATCATCCAGGGAAGGCCAACGTGGTTGCCGATGCTTTGAGCAAATATCCAGTAGCCATGTGTTTAACGGCAGATCGTCACTTGTTAGCAGATCTAGAGAGCGTGGAGAACGAGGTGATAGTGCCAGGAGTTGAGATACAGATATGGGGACTGCGGATTCAGTCGAACTTGATAGAGAGGATCAAGTCGACTTAGTTCGACGATGTAGCTCTGTGGTGTATCCGAGAGCAGGTTCGAGCAGGACTGTTGAGGAGTTCGTTATTGCAGAGGATGGCGCATTGAGGCACGGTTCCAGACTTTGTGTGTCCAGTGGAGACCATTGAGAGTAAGTTTTGCTGGTGTCAGTCCCATTTTTTGTTATATGTTTCAGTATACGTGTACAGATTTCTGACATTTGTCAGGTGACCCGTAGTTAGACTTGTCTTGCTTAGCCTGATCTTGGTTTAATCTTGCCTTGGTTTTTATTGGTTCATCTTGGTTCGGCTTGGCTTGTTTTGGTTTTGTGTGGTTTGAGATGTGTAACGCCCCAGTCCCAAAATACGTAGGACTAGAACGTAATCATGCCAGCTGTATACATACGAAGTATATGGACCGTCGTATGTATACATAAGCTGTAAAATACAGTAACCAAAGCACTAAATCTCATCCACAAAGATAAATAATGATATAAACCAACTTTGAGTTTGTCATATACATAATAGTTGGGCGGAGACAAAGTCTACTGCCAACCAAATTAAATATGGAAAAATATATAAGGAAAGAATTTAGCAAATGAGAGCAAGTGACGAGTCCAAGCACAATCATCACGGAAGAAGGAATGGCTTTAGCTAGAGTACCTGCAAGAAATTATGAAACACACACCTGGAGAGATCACCAGGTCCTTAGAGGGACGTAACAAGATACATAATATCATGCCGATAAACTGAATAAGTAAAGCTCAACAAAAAAAGATGTATCAGTAAAGGTTCCTAACCATTCTAGGTGATATGCACTTTGAGGACAACGTTCTACGGAGGGGCTGTAATGGATTCACGCAAGCAAGTAATAAAGAGTGGTCGTCAAGTAGCGCTCATCCGAGACACTATCGGCCGGGCAGCAAGTAGCGCTCATCTGAGTCACTATCACCCATAAATGTGTAAAAAGTAAATGTAGCCCCTACGCTAGTAGCTGTCCCCTCCCCCCAATGATACTATACATGCGTCGTCTCCACGATACTGTTTAATCCTTAATAACTGCTAAGTCTTCTACATAATCTATTAACAATTATATCCTAACGCACGGCCTGTACGCACCGATGTATGGCCGGTACGCAAGTCCGTATCTACATGCGACTCACAACTCACACACAACCCGTGGCACATCGTGACAGTTTATGAGATGCACTAAACATACGGTGGTCCCTTAACTCTAAGCCAATTGCATAAAATATAATAATTTGCATATATATATAATTTTGAAAGAATAATATAAAGAAAAGCATGCATGATATTGATCAAAAAATTTAAACAGTAAAGACAAGGTGTCTTGCCTGGTGTGTCGTCTGATGGTGCAATGATTCAACAAGTCCTGTTCTGTCCAATTGCCAAGGCCAGTATATAAGGGGTTCGAAGTCACGAGAAAATCGGACACACGATTAGTCATGAGCAATGGGGATAATTTGAAGAGAATTTGCGTAGAGTAAATACTTATATTATTCTCAAAAATATTTATAATAATTGAAAAATAGATTTTTATTAGCTAAATATATTTTTAGATAATAAAAGAATTATTTTAACTGAAAACTGTTAAAAGATGTTTTCTAGATGAAGACTACAATTTATTAGCAAAACATAGTTGCGAAGAAATATATATATATTTTTAATTTATTTAAACTGATAAATATAAGGCCAAGACAAAAACTATATTTATTAGTTAAATATAGATAATATTTGAAAACTATTTGAAATATTTTATATCCATAAAAAAACTTATTTACAAACCTTATATGAATTTATTTAAAATAGAAGAGTCGAAAAGAACATGTAACTTAATAGAGCTTACATAAAAATTTCTTTACTTATATATATATAATTAAATAACAATAAGATTTTAAATATATCTAAGGATGATAACAATAATAATCATCCAAAGAATAATAATAATCAATAATAATAATAATGGTAATAATAACAATAATAATAAATAATAATAATAATAAAACTAATAATAATAACAGTATTAATAATAATAATAATAATATTAAAAAAATTAATAATAATAATAATAATAATAATAATACTGATAACAGTTATAGTTATAATAAGGATAATAATAATGGTAATAGTAATAATAATAATAAATATAATAATAAAATTACTAACCATAAATGTGTTGTCCTCTTTAGTAAGGTGAGAGAGAGAGACGAAAGAGTGAGAGAGAGGGAAGTTGGGGGTTTACTCACCAACGGGACGGCTCCGGCGCTGACGCCGGCAGAGCTCTAGGAATCGATGGCGATCGACGGCCGGAGGAGGATGGCGGCGATGGAAAGACGGCCCGGCACGGACTGGCGGAGATCGGCGTAGGCGTTGGGGATGGCGGCGGTGGCACGGCCATCTGGAATGAAGACGGCGGCGGAGGAAGTGGAAGAGGGTTTACAGAGGCGGCGGTTCTCAGGCGCCGGCGGCGAAGAGGAACGGCACGGCCGTCGGAGGGGAACGTCACGCTGTTGGGCGCTGCAGATCGGAGGCGGAGGCATATGAAAATATTGAGTTCATACGCGACGTATAATACGACTATACGACGTACAAATACCAAGTAAAAATTTGAAATACTCAATTTATAAAAAAAAAATTAAGTAGAAATTTAGGGGTTTTACATCCTACCCAACTTAAAAGAATTTCGTCCTCGAAATTTAGGAGTAGGTAGGTTTGAGGGAACGATTACGAGATCGATTCACTCATAACTTGAGTGGTGATAATAAATGTAGGGTCGAGGAAAGGACGAGGAGTTTAAGGCGAAGATATAGTCACATTGGGTGACAATGGTCATAAGTGATAGGTCGGCTAGAGGGAATTCTAGTGTAAGTGCCTTCGTCCTTTCAAAATAGGTAAAGGCAAAAGCAATAAAGAATTCAAAGACGATATTACGATTTACGAGGTTCAAAGATGACCGAATAATTTCAAAAGAATTTTCAAGGCAGTCGTGGATGAGACATTAGGGCAAGTTTGACTATGTCTCCATCTACGTAGAATGATATACGAAAAGCGAACCAAAGTGCACTTGGTTGATCAGACCATCATGCATCGGTTCTGATTAGACAATGTCTTAGTGGGCGCCCACATTAAACATATGTCATGATCAAGCTTGATAAAGAATACGCTTGCAAAACTAAGCTATTTTAGCATCATAGGTAGATAAAATAATAAGTAAAGGGTAATGATGAAAGAAATCAATTAGTCCAAGATCTTATAAAATCTAAGTTCCGCCCGAAATTTGGGCCTATACAGTCGGCTTGGTTGACTAGATAAGTTAGGGTCTACTGAATTCTATGGTCCAAGTGAACCTATCAATGTGGTCCACAAAATGTTGGTTAGGTCGTGAGGTATTCTACCCAACTTACAAGAATTAAACTAATGGTATGATAGGTCCAGCAATCAAGATAAAATGCAAGGTTAAGCATGTAAGGATTTAAGTAGAACAAAAATCATATATCGGGTTGAAAGAATCGAGTCGAGGTTGAGTCCCTATCTGTGGTTGAAAAGTATATCGGTACCATGGTAGGGTTATGGTTTAGTCTTTATGACCCGAAAGTCGCAATATGAAATTAGAGTACAAGAAGACGTATTTTTGTGCCACGTGATATACCTACATGAAGGTGGGCTCGTGTAGGTCTTGCTTGTGAAATTTTTGGGAAGGAAACGTCTAGTGTTGTGCACCAAATATCCAAGTCACGGTAAAGGACACAAATGCATTAAAATAGAAAGTGCGAATTCATGAAATAATGATTAACGCACAAAGTAAATGACCAAGTTAAGGCATGAAATAATGATAATTCATATTCTAGTAGATCAAGGCAAAATAAGTTAGGAATACCATTTCTAGAGATATGACAGCCACTTGATGGGGTGATCAAGGAACAATCCAATTATTTCTCAAGTTTCAAATGGTTAGAAAGTCATGATAAAATCTAGATTTGAGAAAATGTCGAGGGAGTCAAGATTGGAATATAACCATATGATCTTGGAGATGACTAACAACACTTGTATGTACACTACTATCACGGTCGTGAGGGATATGGCAATTTCTAACTCATTATGGTTATCTTAGTGGTAAAAAAAAATTTTAACTGGAGTTTCCTCAAAAAGTCTCTTAATAAAAAAAAATTTAAAACAGTAAACCACCAAAATTGTATTTACTCTAAGCTGCCCAATTATATTATGGCTAAAAATTTCATTTCCTTTAATAATCTCAAAGTAAACTTTTACCATGTTACTACTAACTTTTTCCAAAACTTAACGTTCAAATCCAACTACTGAAATCAAGAGTTCATAATTCACGAATCCATAAAAATGTCATAATCAATCAAAATTTTAAAACCCAAAATTTTTCAAATAACTACAGAAAGACTCTTAGCAAGAAAAATAATCTCAAATTTGAAGTTCAATATCTTAATGCACTTATTAACCCTAATCCGACAACATGATTTTTTTTGCCAATTTATTGATAATCTCAATCAAAATCTTTTTACTCAAAATCTAAATAGATTTGTAAATCATAAATCACATGCCACAATTTAAAATTTGAAAATCTTCCTCAAAAATTATTTTTATATCTTCCAAAATATTTTAAACCCAAAATAAAAAAAATTTGCTGCTTCCACTTAAAATTTGAAATTTAAGACACATACTAATCATAAGTTGTACGAGAATAATTTCTACTGCTACATTTAAAATCCAATATCATTTTCAAACCAAATTTATAACTGTTCAAAGGCGTATAACTATAACTCAATAAATCATGAATATCACAACTTGAAATTGAAATCAGTTTTATATTTGCTCAAAGACGTATAGCTATAATCCAATAGATCATAAATATCAAAATTCGAAAATCAAAACAATTTCTTAAATCAATTGTGTATAGATTCCAACTATTTTTCTGCAGTATAAAAATAAAATCCTATCAATCCTCTTATGATCACTACTTAGAAATCTCAAGATTACAACTTCCTTAGATATCCTATTTTACAAATAACTAATAAGTAAATCACACTTTTTTTTATTTAAAAAAAAACCTTTTTAATTCCAATAGAGTCTTAAATGTATTCTAATTGCCAATATAACCATTCTAGCCATGTGTTTGACCTATGAGCATATACTAGTGTAGTCATCTTCCTAGTTGACACTAAGCACGAAAATAAGAATCGACGGTAGAAAGGAATCAAGCAAGATGCAGTTCAAGGAGGTCGAACACGAGTTCAAAATTTGAAGCCAAGGGAAAAGGTCAAGCTGTATGGATGAGATTCCTAGAATCTAATCCTATGTTGCAGGCTCACATCGGTACAATTACGTAACCGAAGTGACAACTAGACCTGCATGGGCCACCACAAAAACATGTAACGTCCCAGTCCCAAAATACGTAGGACTAGAACGTAATCATGCCAGCTGTATACATACGAAGTATATGGACCGTCTTATGTATATATAAGCTGTAAAATGCTGTAACCAAAGCACTAAATCTCATCCACAATGATAAATAATGATATAAAGCAACTTTGAGTTTGTCATGTACATAATAGTTGGGCGGAGACAAAGTCCACTACCAACCAAATTAAATATGGAAAAATATACAAGGAAAGAATTTAGCAAACGAGAGCAAGTGACGAGTCTAAGCGCAATCATCATGGAAGAAGGAATGGCCTTAGCTAGAGTACCTGCAAGAAATTATGAAACACACATCTGGAGAGATCACCAGGTCCTCAGAGGGACATAACAAGACACATAATATCATGCCGATAAACTGAATAAACAAAGCTCAACAAAAAAAGATACATGAGTAAAGGTTCCTAACCATTCTAGGTGGTATACACTTTGAGGACAACGTTCTATGCAGGGGCTGTAACGGATTCACGCAAGCAAGTAATAAAGAGTGGCCGTCAAGTAGCGCTCATCCGTGACACTATCGGCTGGACAGCAAGTAGCGCTCATCCGAGTCACTATCACCCATAAATGTGTAAAAAGTAAATGTAGCCCCTACGCTAGTAGCTGTTCCCTCCCCCCAATGATACTATACATGCGTCGTCTCCACGACACTGTTTAATCCTTAATAACTGCCAAGTCTTCTACATAATCTATTAACAGTTATATCCTAACGCACGGCCTGTACGCACCGATGTACGGTCGGTACGCAAGTCCGTATCTACATGCGACTCACAACTCACACACAATCCGTGGCACATCGCGACAGTTTATGAGATGCACTAAACATACGGTGGTCCCTTAACTCTAAGCCAATTGCATAAAATATAATAATTTGCATATATATATAATTTTGAGAGAACAACATAAAGAAAAAGCATGCATGATATTGAGCAAGAAATTTAAACAGTAAAGGCAAGGTGTCTTGCCTGGTGTGTCGTCTGATGGTGCAATGATTCAACAAGTCCTGTTCTGTCCAATTGCCAAGGCCAGTATGTAAGGGGTTCGAAGTCACGAGAAAATAGGACACACGATTAGTCATGAGCAATGGGGATAATTCGAAGAGAATTTGCGGAGAGTAAATACTTATATTATTCTCAAAAATATTTATAATAATTGAAAAATAGATTTTTATTAGCTAAATATATTTTTAGATAATAAAAGAATTATTTTAACTGAAAACTGTTAAAAGATGTTTTCTAGATAAAGACTACAATTTATTAGCAAAACATAGTTGCGAAAAAATATATATATTTTTAATTTATTTTAACTGATAAATATAAGGCCAAGGCACAAACTATATTTATTAGTTAAATATAGATAATATTTGAAAACTATTTGAAATATTTTATATCCATAAAAAAACTTATTTACAAACCTTATATGAATCTATTTAAAATAGAAGAGTCGAAAAGAACATGTACCTTAATATAAAGAGCTTACATAAAAATTCCTTTACTTATATATATATATATATAATTAAATAACAATAAGATTTTAAATATATCTAAGGATGATAACAATAATAATCATCCAAAGAATAATAATAATAGTCAATAATAATAATAATGGTAATAATAATAATAATAAATAATAATAATAACAATAATAATAAAACTAATAATAATTACAGTAATAATAATAATAATATTAATAAAATTAATAATAATAATAATAATAATAATACTGATAACAGTTATAGTTATAATAGGGATAATAATAATGGTAATAGTAATAATAATAATAAATATAATAATAAAATTACTAACCATAAATGTGGTGTCCTCTTTAGTAAGGTGAGAGAGAGAGAGAAAGAGTGAGAGAGAGGGAAGTTGGGGGTTTACTCACCAACGGGGCGGCTCCGGCGCTAACGCCGGCGGAGCGCTGGGAATCGACGGCGGCGATGGAAAGACGGCCTGGCGCGGACTGGCGGAGATCGGCACAGGCGTTGGGGATGGCGGCGGTGGCGCGGCCATCTGGAATGAAGACGGTGACGGAGAAAGTGGAAGAGGGTTTACAAAGGCGACGGTTCTCAGGCGCCGGCGGCGAAGAGGAACGGCGCGACCGTCGGAGGGGAACGGCGTGCAGTTGGGCGCTGCGGATCGGAGGCGGAGGGCCCTCGCAGTGGAGACGGCGGATCCGGTGGTATCGGGTGGCCGGAGGTGCTGGAAAGACGGAGAATCGCCGGTACGGCGCGGTGGCTGGCATGGATTTGCGATCGAGGTGAGGGTTTCTTCCCTCCTTCCTTTCTATTCTGGTGTGGTCGCTGTGGTGACGACGGGGATGGTGGCGAGACAGAGACGGTGGTTTGGGGTCGCCGGTGCTGTGCACCGGTGAGGGTGGTGGTTGCGTTCGAAAATTTGGTGATCCCGATATGGGGTTTTGGCCGGAGTGGCCTGGGTGGTGATCGGGATGATGACGAGATGGTGGAGACGGGGATGCTGCCGGGGCAGCGGTGGACAGGGATCGAGGAGGATGGGGATGGCAGAACTGTCGGGTCCTGCGAGACACGGACGGATATCCGGGATTGTCGGATACGGAAAAAATATGTATATGTAAAAAATAACGGATATTGGATGGAGAATGGCACCAACACGATGCACGGATTTGATGGAAATTGTGGATGGTTGTAGTAGAGAATTATGGAGGAGTACCTCTCCTTTTATAGGAGGTGGGAATTTCCATTAGGATATAGATTAGGATGATTTAAATTCCCCAAGAGATAAATTCAATCAATAAAAATTAAATCTAAATTTAAATTAAATTCCATTTTAAATCTAGATCATCTAACTCAAAGATAAATATAAATTCTACCTTTAAACTTTTTAAATTAAATCCATAAGATCAAATCGAGATTTAAAATGGTCACAAAATTTTCAAATATATTTTCCAAAAATACCAATAATAATAATTTCGAAAATAATAAATATTTTTAAATATCTTTTTGAATAATAAAGTATTAATAATTAAATTCAAAAATGGAAATAATTTATATGTCTTGGATAAAATGATCATTTGCATAAAACCTCGTTTTTAAATTACTATTTATATAACTTCCATGAAAAAAATAAAGTTTTGGAAATTTTAAATGCGACACATTTTACAACTTTAAGTAATCGAAAATAAATATTTATTATTTATTATTTGAAAATTCAATCTTCTAACATAAAATATTTTTACAAAAATATGTACCTCGCATATATTTGCACTCGACGAGGCATATGAAAATATTGAGTTCATACGCGACGTATAATACGACTATGCGACGTACAAATACCAAGTAAAAATTTGAAATACTCAATTTATAAAAAAAATTAAGTAGAAATTTAGGGGTTTTACAAGATAAGAGGGGTTGATATATAAGTCATCTCGCCTCTCTCTCTTCATTACTTTCATTTATTTCTTTCATCTTCTCCATTACTCCTCTCCACCCACCAAAGAAACCCTAAGCAAGTGCAACTTACTTCATGATGGATCTCAAGTTTTATTATTCTATTCTCTTCTTCACTTGATTCTAAGCCTCTTTAGAACTTAGAGTTTTTAGTTTCCATGGATAGATTTTTGTAGATCTAAGTTTATAAATTTTCTCGATTTTTTGTTTTAATCTCTTAAACTTTATTATTTTCGAGATCTAATGGTTCTATGTCGTAGGAAATTTGATTCTACCCAATTTAGACTCTTGAAAGTCCTGATATCGACTTATTTTGAGAGATTTATGACCTTTCTAGTCCATGGCTTCTCATGAACATTTGGAGGCTGGTTGGAGAAGATGAGCAGTGCATGCTAGCATATGCATGCTGGCGTATGCATGCTGCACATGTATGTTGGCGCATGCTTGCTGGCACATACAGTCATGGCGCATGCTGTTGATGGTGCCTTTTGGCCCATGGCGCATGCTGTCCTAACGCATGTTGTCCCTGGCACATGCTGTCCTAGCGCACGCTGTAGAAGGTGCCTTTTGGCCCATGGCGCATGCTGTCCTGGCACATTCTGTCCCTGGTACATGCTGTCCCGGTGAATGCTGTTGATGGTGCCTTTTGGACCATGGCGCCTGCTGTCCTGTCGCAAGTTGTCCCTTGCACATCCTGTCCTGGCGCATGCTGTGGATGGTGCCTTTTGGCCCACGGCGCATGCTGTCCTGGCGCATATTGTCCCTTGCATATGCTTTCCTAGTGCATGCTGTCCCTAGCGCATGATGTCCTGGCGCATGCTGTCTTGGCGCATGTTGTCCCTGGCGTATGCTTTCCCTGGCACATGTTGTCCCTGGCGCATGCTGTCCTGGCGCATGTTGTCCCTAGCACCCCTTTTGACCCCTTGTGCCATTTCTTGCCATGATAATTCTTGTTATATTTATCCATGCTTGTTCACTTGGTCCTTAGTGTAATGTTGTGATCCTTACATGTACCCTTTTACTTGACTTGCCCTGTGACGACCCGACTTAATAACTTGTTGAGCATAATAAGGCTTGAACTTGATAAGATTTTACTGGACTTGACATGATAACTCTTGATAGTGACCCATCGTGGTGCACTCTTGACAAGCAACTTGACATGATAATTCTTGATAGTGGTCCATCGTGACGCACCCTTGACATGATAAGTAACCCGACATGACATGATAATCTTGAATGTTGTTAGGACAGGTACCTAGACTTGCTAAGTAACTCTTGTCTTGACACCGTGGTTGAATTTCTCTTGATTGTGCCTGTACAAGCTACATGTCTCGTCTTGCATCATGCCTAGGACATGGATTCCTGATTACCACGGTCAAGGATTCATACTGAATCTGACTAGGGTAATAACTAGATTGATCAAGTAGTTCATAAAAAGATTTCCCAACTACAGGCAGTCACGTTATCTGGGCCCTTTAATTGGACTTGTAGCTTGCCGTCGAGTAGGGCACATTTCCAGCATACTGTCATAGGTTGTACCCCCAAGTCACCTAATCCAACCCTCTCAACTTGCAACTGGATAACCTGGATTCAGTCTGTAGGTCTTGTGGCTGTTGGAACATCTCATTGCATCTTGTTAGTAATTAGGCTTGTGATAACCCTAGTTAGTTAAAAGTATCCAGCTGTACTCATTGCTTGGCCGTGATTGGTGGATGGCGTCCAGTTTAAGTCTTGTCTAGATAGTGCCAGTTCAGGATTACTTTAGCACATTAATGTTGTGCTTTAGTCTTGTCGATAAATGAGTGGAGACTAAGCTCTGTTTAAGTAAAGGGTTACAACCTCGGTCCTTGTTTGGTTTACGGGTTGTAACTTGGTTACCGGAATAGTTCCTTAGTTATCGTATCGTTTATCATCCTGATTTCTTTAACCCATGTCTTTAATTATTAATTATGTCTTTATGTGCTAATATGCTAGTTTGAGTTCTTATGTGAAGCCTCCCTTGTGGCACTTGTCCTTTCTGGGTTCTGATCCAGCTAGTTTTGTATGGCCAGATTTTGGAGCAGCACCCGAGGATCTTCCAGCCTTCCAGCCACATGGTGAACACTAGACGTAGCCCTGGCAACGAGTAGGTTTTATTTTGCTATTCTACTCTATTGTAAATTTTCTTTTAAGGCGTTTAGCCGTCGAACAAGTGTTAGCTCGTGTTGAATTTATATTCATGTCTGCCTAAGGGCTGTAACATGATTGACAAATCCTAGGGTTGATCATGTATGACTTAAACTTTTGCTAGTCCTCGCATTTTGTATGACTAGCTTCATGTTCATCTGAATATGTAATGTTTGGGATGCCTTACTTTGTATGTCTGATTATCTACCATCTTGTTACATTTACTTGCTTGCTTGAGATTGAGACACTAGGCTTGTACTTGACCATAAGAGACTGTTGGCTTGTAGATAAACCCTCATACATCTAGACAGTCATGACCGTATTGCAAGGTAGGATTCACTTCAATGTACGTAGCTGGATGAGTCTGTCCCCCGCTTTCCATTATTCTGGTTTTGGGGCATGACACGGTTTATGTGGTGGCCCATGCAGGTGTTGTAAATCAAGATGTGCGAAGGTTTTACTGAATAGATGTCTCAATCAGCACTCGCCCTTGATCTCTACTCGTGTCTTCTAATCTTTCTAAAATCCTGACCTAATCACATCCTTATATCCTCGATCTACCTCGGTCTTTTCTTATTGTTTCCCATGTCATTTCTTCAGTGGCATTACTCCTGGTCCTGCCGATCAGCAAAGTGGAGCGCCTCAGGTGAACCAGCAGCAACCTAGAGACCAAGTCCAGCACTCCGTAGCAGCATCCCGAGTCAGGCCTTCTGGAACCCAGAGCCCCTGGTTCAGCCATTCCAGCCTGCAGAGCCTGACAATGGAACCCTAGTAGGGCTTATTAGGAAATTGCTTACGTCACAAGATCGTCGGGGCGATGTCCTATACCAGAAAGTACAAGATGCCATTGGCAGAGTTGGTTATCAAGGAAACAACGCGGCCAACAACTTCAAGCGCCTAAACCCTCATTTCTTTGATGGCAGGGAAGATGCTATCGTTGTTGATGCGTGGCTTCAGGACATAGAGGTTATCCTAGAGGCAGCTAGGATTCCTGAGGAAGAGAAGGTGGCCGTTATGTGCCTACAGTTATTGGACTTAGCTCGCAGCTGGTAGGCGATGCTAGCAGTTGGATTAGCAACACCTGTTTTGTGGGCGGTATTCAGCAACAAGTTCCAGACCAAGTACTTCGACGCAGTAGCTCATTATGATCTGCATACAAGATAAACTAATCTCAAGCAGATGGAAAGGACGGTCGATGGATATGTGGCTGAGGTTTTTAGACTTAGTCGGTTTGCCTCCACCTTGGTGGCAACCGAATTGGATCGAGTCCAGCGATTCCAGCAAGGACTCTACCTAGAGATCATTATATCAGTGGAGCAGTTTGAGAACCAGACGTTTGATGTCATCTTATGAGCAGCAAAGAGGCATGAATATACTTCTCAGAGAATTGTTGATAGAAACGGAGGACGGAAGAGGTCTCATGGGCAGATGTCCCAGTCATCAGCACCAGTCCCGGCAGCAAGGGCTTTGACTATTGGAGCTCCTAGGAGGGCGACCACAATTTCGTTGGTTCAGCACTCGACACCAACGTATCCTCAGCAGAAGAAGCAGAAGCAGAAGCTGTCTTCCGTAATGGGCTGCTCTCATTGTGGAAATCCAAGACATGTAGTATCAGAATGTCACAGAGCACAAGGATTGTACTTGGCATGTGGGGCACCAGATCACAAGATAGGGTCCTGTCCGAATAGAGCTAGTTCATCGTCATCAAACTTAACCAGTCCATCGGTTAGGGGTCCAGCACCAGTGCAGCAGCAGTACCAACCTCCGAGCTATTATCGCCTCAGGCTCAACAGTATGCCCAAGCTCAGATTCAGAACCGGCAGAGAGGTTTCCAGCAGAGGGGACCAGCACCAAGAGGACAAGGACAGGCTATGGCTCTGACCGTGGCAGAAGAATTGGCATCAGGTGAGGTGGTGGCAGGTACCATTCTTATCAACTCTTTTCTAGCATCAGTATTATTTGATTCGGGTGTATCGCATTCATTTATGTCTGCACGATTTGCGATACGGATAGGACTGGAGCCCGAGTCATTATCAGTAAGGTTCAATATACTTACTGGTAGCGGTCTTGTGGGGGTAGATAGAGTCTTTTCCTCGTGTTGAATCATGGTTAGCGGTAGAGAGTTCCCCGCTAGATTGATAGAATTTTTGATGGCCGTCTATGATGTGGTCCTAGGAATGGATTGTTGAAGGATTAATACGCAATAATAGACTGCCATATTGGCAGAATTATTTTTGGTATTCTCGGCGAACCAGAGTTTTTATTTTCTAGAGGCGAAGTTGTCACGACCTGCACCCAGTGTAGGGGCACGAGAAGTGGGTACGTCCAGCCTATGTCGCAGTATCGGCGGTAGAACGCTGTCCTAGGTTACTATCTAATCAACAACTCACGCAATTATATAATGTACTTGTCAAATCTTATCTCCGAACGGAGGACAAGTATAGATATAATGAAATCTCAATCACAGTCTAAGCACGATAAGATAACGCAGAAGTTTATAACTAAAGACTAAACAACAAAAAATATCAACTACTAAATAATAAGATCTCAAACAAACTCAAATACAAACTCATATCTCAAGTTATTACAATTCAAGTTCTAAAACATGAAAACTAAACCAAGTCTACTAGCTAGTCTCCCGATCACTCCTGAGTGTCAGGGCCAAAGGTAGCTAAGCCATCTCCTGCTCCAAGGCAAGTAGGGTAGATGTCCACAGGGCAATCATATGTAATATTTTTAACAGGTCCAGTCAGGACAGAAACGAGTACAACTCATCTAGAAATACCAAGTAAATGACAGAGAACTATAAACAAGTTATAGACAGTTGTATTGATGAACATGGCAGTTTGTACGAGTAATGATGTAGAGAAATAGTTAAAGTACAAAAAAAGTATGGTAACAAAATAAGAGGAGAAGCATGGCAATGAAGACTGTAAAATAAGATCTAGCTAAACTAGAGTAACATGATGATTCCAGACAGTACAACATAAGTCGAGTGTAATCCCAATGTGAGTCTAATACAAGATGAGTCGAATGTGATTCCAGTACAGTATGAGTCGAATGTGATTCTAATTATTGTTCTAATAAGGTGATTCGAATAAGGTGGTACGAATAGTGATCCACATGATGTTCTAATAATGATTCGAATAAATTCTTCAAGTGTGTTTTAAAATACCGAAATCGACATGTAAACGGCTGTAGGTAATACGGCACACCCCACACTGATCAGGTAAGGGATGGCTATCATTCGAATATCATTCACAGAGGGGTAATTCGAATAGGGGGATATATCTACATGTCTAATCAGTATTTCCCTGCCCAGTCTAATACAATGAATCCATAATCCAACACATAAGACGAATACAAGTCCAACCAGCACATGAAGATGCGAATAGGTGGTTCGAATAGTTCGAATAGTGGTACAAGAAAGAGATAAGACAGCCACTTCGATGAATAGCAGGTACCAGAAGAACCACTCTTGTAATATAAAGAGCAGATCTTGTAATGACACAACAGTTCTTCAAAGACATCCATCATCTCGGCATTTTTTTCGGCGAAGTCAGTCCGTTTCATCATTTATTGGGATAAATTCCTCATAAGGGAATTCTTCTATTGGCAAGTGCGAGATATATTTCATCTCATATAGAGCGAGTCTGATTTCACCGTAGGGTGTCATGAAGGTCCCTGTCCTATAATTATACCTCTCTGCCAGAGCAAGGAACAGATGAGGGTTGCGTTGAAAGCCATATATAGTAGCAAATAATGGCTGATATAGCTCAATCTCTTGGAGCTTTTCTTCAAACTAGACCAATATCCAGTTAGCTATGCAACTCCATCTCTTGTGATCTGGGTTCACCAGACCTGTCAGCCGGATGTTCTGATCCGGGTATCTTCCCTCAACCTTTGCAAATTTATTAGCAAAAATCGGCGTCCTCACCGGCAGCAATAAAGAGGAGTTCTCTGGAGGGATACAGCCAGGCTTCAAACCTCTGAGCACTGAGCTATGACGCTCAGAAGAGCTGTAGAACATATCCCTGTTATTCGGTCCTTTCTTTACATAAATAGTTCCTGTTCTTGCTTGTTGAAGAGGGGTAATATCCCAGTCCATTCTCTTGGGATAGCTGGCATGGGCATAACGGGATAGAGAAAGGCATCTGGCAATGTCCGGTAACAGTATTACTTTCTCTTTTCTCTGGATGAGTCTCTGCTCAACACGAGGCCTTGGTTGAGAACACTTCTCAATAGCTTCTCCAAATAAGAACAAGGGTTTCTTATGAGTAATAGCATCGACAGTCTGCAGAGGCTGCCCATTCATCAAACTCAATAGAGTTTCGCTGTCTTGTGCTACTAATATAGCCTGACGGGAAGACGGCATAGCATATTGGGGGAATATTACATGGGACAAGTCTTTCTTGAATTCTGGTTCAGCAAGAGTCCCTACGAAGGTTTCATATTCTGGGTCTTTTCTGATATCAACTGTATCAAACAGAAAGACAGAATTCAGTACATGTCAAAACAAAGATGTCTGTTCAAAAATCAGCAAAGTGTGCAAGTGTCAGATTACGTTGAGTATCGGATTGTGCTGGATGTCAGAATGCACAAACAAACAGCTTCTATGTGCAAGCTGTCCAATTGCGCTAACATATTTACTTGCACAAACCATCAGATTGCGCTGACAAACTTGCGCAAGGCAACAGTTTGTGCTGACAATCTTGCGTAAATCAGCAGATTGTGCTGACTTTTGCCAGCGCAATTCAACTGATTGTGCAAGAAAATAGTCTTCATAAAAATGAAGACTATTGGGTTTGTGCAACCGAGACCCTAAACAGGGTGGCACAGTATAACCAAATCTCTAAAAAGAGATAGGTTTGAAGATTCAGTAAAGTCGAAGAACCCTAAAAAGGGTTTTCGATCGATTCACTACCTTGCAGTGCGGGGTGCGCAGCTTCGTGTCGAGAAGGGCGCGACGTAGCACGAGCCGAAGACTCGGCGGGGGCCTTGCCTTTCTCAGCAGCGGAGCGCTTTGGAGCCATTAAGGTCGATGAAGTAGAAGAAGGAGAGTCGGGAGAGCTCGGGAAATTCTTTCTTTCAAATGTTTAGAAGCAAGTAAAGAATGACAGAGAAGAGAAAGAGAACTATTTATAGTTTTCGAAAATGAACAGACGCCTTAGATTGCGCCGAAGAAACAGGAACTAATTCCTCCAATTGCGCAGACAGGTCACCACTTGCGCGACTTGATTCAAAATTCAAAATTCAAAGTATTTCGAAACTTTAAATAAATTAAACTTTCGAAAACTTTGAAGGGGGTCTTGTAGGTCCTAAAAATCAAGTTGCACCCATCAATAAAGTCATGAAAATCAAGAAATGCATCCTTCAATTGAATTGCGCTGAAGACAGATTGCGCACTATCTCGATTGTGCAGGCTGAACTGCGCACTCATTCAAGTGCGCAAGCTGACGTGGCCTTGTCAGCATTACCTGACAGATTCAAATCTTTTGACAACTGACAGCACGAAGAACAAGAAAACTGTTCATTTATCATGCAGCACAGCGCTCGAGGACAGCTGTACATGCAGCACAATCTGCCAGACTCTCTGCTGCGCGGTCCATCCCAGCGCAATCTGAAGTCAGCACAATTCAGGTGGCGTATTCTATCAGGATAACTAACAATGTACACGTGGCCTTCATGCCATCAATTACTCACCAAGTGGCAATCGTCTGCATACGATCATGCGCATTTCAATCAAATGATGCCATGTATCCAACACAGTTGGCCCACGATCAAATAACTGCCAGCGCAGTCTGATGCTGCGCAATCCAGTCCATGCGCAATCTATCCTGCGCAATTCAGAATAACTAAAAGTTAGTTATTTCTAGAACTCTATAAATAGAGTTTCAAGTCTTCATTACAAAGAATCAGACATAAAAAATCAAAAATTCAGAATCAAGATCAGAGAGTTCAGGAGTTCTTGCCCAAGTGCTGCTGTATTCTTCAGAGGCTTTTGCCTTCAACTTCAGAGGCTATCGTCTTCAAAGTTCACCTCGTCCAAGGGATAAAGTGATCGTTATTCAGATTGGATTCCTACAGTTGTACTTTCCTAGAATTCTATTGTAATCTTCTTTACAAAGTTTGTTGAAATAAAGATCAACTTTTGTTTTTGCAAACAGCACAGTCGATGAGGACCCACAAAATTTTATGGGTGTGATGTCAGTGATTGCCCGCACCCACACACCAATTTTCAGGTGTCGGGGTGCCGTGTCATGTCCGCTAGGACACCCGAATAGCAGGGCAGCCGCACGAGCCCCGTGCGGTGTCTCGTACTGTGTGTCCAAGCCCTAAAACCGTGTCCAAAGTTACCTTAATTCGACTCAGTCAATTTGGATTGTAATATACACATGTTACGCTACACATACATATAATTAGTTTTGAAATTTACCAAAATCCATTTCTATGTGACATTTCACCAAACACTCATTTAAATACACCGATACGTGTCCGATACGGACACAAAATGGACACAATTTCCTACCAAACTTGGGCTACACCTACGAGAACCCTAAATGAATACGTCTATGGGAAGAAATCAGGAATTTATTAGGGTTTATAGGGTTTTACCTATTGAGTGTTCAAACTCAATGTAAAGAGCCTCGACTTGACGTCTTCCTCGATTTGTTACGGTTCAAACGTCCTCAAACCTCGCTAGCAAGCACCCACAAGTCTCCTCTAATGTTGGGGATGATGATGCAATTGATTTGACTCAATTTCGGCTCAATTTAGATTAATTGAAAGGAAGTTTAGGAAGAACAAAGTAGGGTTCTTCTAGGTTTTTAAAATGAGGCAAAGGCTTCTAAGTGGGATACTTATAGGAGGGGGGCTTGTATGGCTGGCCACTAGATAAATTAGGGTTAGGTTTAGGTATAGATGAGTGGCTAAAGTCATTCCACCCAATTTTAAGCCTTCCTATTGGTTCAAGGCTTCTTTTTACAAATATCTCAAAGGGAAAATATCCTACCTAGGAATATCTAGATATTACTAACCTTGGCACTTAGTAGGAATGTTCTAACCATGATTCTAACCTCAAGACTAATCTAGATTAGGTTAAATTTCTAGGTTAAGGCTTAACTAAAAGATTAGCACAATATTTAATTAATATAAATTATAAATTCATAAAATTGTCAAAATGACCAAAATATCCCTCGGATAAAAATTGTAATTAATCATCCTAATCACATGACTAGGCTCCCTGGGTCATGGTTAGTCTCTAGGCTTAGCAAAACTAGGATTTAACTAGTTAACCATCCAAATCATAATTCAATATTTTAAATAGTTTTAAATTGATTAAAAATCACAATATGATTTAAATATCATTATTAAATGATTATAATCACAAAATTTCAAAATTATCCTTATTTGGAAAACTGGGTGTTACAGAAGTAGAACCTTCTCCACAGTCTTGCGGATGGCAGAAGTAGTAGCAGTTTAGTTTCCCAGACTAGTAGAAGAATTTTCTGATGTATTTCTTGAAGAGATTCCAGGCATGCCCCTAGAGAGAGAGATAGAGTTCACTATTGATTTGCTTCTAGGGATGGCACCAGTGTCACAGGGAGTCTACAGGATGACACCTTCAGAATTGGAGATCTTGTACAAGATGATTGAAGAACTCAGAACCAAGGGATTCATTTGTGCTAGTGGATCGCCATAGGGAGCCCGGATACTTCTTGTGAAAAAGAAGGATTATACGTCAAGATTATGTGTTGATTATCGTACCTTGAACTCTATAACAATCAAAAATAGATATCCTCTACCAAGGATAAATAATTTATTTGATCAACTCATAGGAGCGGCAGTATTCTCGAAGATTGACTTACATTCAGGATACCATCAGATCAGAGTCAGAGAGCAAGACATCTTGAATACAGCATTCAGATCAAGATATGAACATTGGGAGTTTCTCGTTATGCCATTCGGAGCGACCAATGCGTCAGCCGTATTCATGGACGTCATGAATCGTATCTTTATTCCTTATTTGGACCAGTTCGTGATTGTGTTTATAGACGACATCTTAGTCTATTGCAAGAATGAAGCGGAGAATGAGCAATATCTTCGTGTAGTTCTTCAGATTCTCAGAGAGCACCAGTTGGACGCGAAGTTTAATAAGTACGAATTTTGGCTAGATCGTATTTCGTACTTAGGTCACATCATCACCAGAGGTGGAGTGGAAGTGGACCTCCAGAAGATAGTGGCTATAGAGACATGGCCAGTACCCAGTACCGTCGCAGAAGTTTAGAGTTTCCTAGGATTGGCCGACTATTACCGGCAATTTGCGTCAGACATTGCTCGAATTTTAGCACCATTGACGTAGTTGACCCGCAAGGATGTACAGTTTGTTTGGACTGCAGAGTGTCAGAGTTCATTTGAGAAGTTGAAGCAAGGATTGATGATGGCACCCATTCTTACGCTTCCAGATGGGACTGGAGGATTTTCAGTTTATTGTGATGCTTCCAGCAGAGGATTGGGATACGTCTTGATGCAGCATGGTAAGGTAGTAGCTTATACGTTACGTCAACTTCGTGATAATAAGAAGAATTATCCAATCCATGACTTGGAGTTAGCAGCGGTGTTTTTTGCGCTTAAGTTATGGAGGCATTATTTGTATAGAGATCGGGTAGAGATTTTTACCGACCACAAGAGTCTTATGTATGTATTTACTCAGAAGGACCTTAACATGCGTCAGAGAAGATGGCTAGAGCTACTTGTGGATTATGACATCAACTTGCAGTATCATCCTGGGAAGGTCAACGTTGTTGCAGATGCATTAGCAGAAGGGACGGAGTTTATTTTCTAACAACATAGCCAGAGTTGTTAGCAGATCTTCAGAAGATGGGTATTAAAGTATTCTTCCTACCAATGTGTCATTGATGGCCAGTATGCAAGTTCGATCTAGTATAGTTGAGAGGATTAAATTAGCTCAGTCAGTAGAGTCTAAGCTTCAGCGGCTTATGGTAGAATGTGTAGCAGGACGGAGAGCAGAGTTATGTATTCATAAGGATGGTACACTTCGACATGGAAGGCATCTTTGTGTACCTAGTAGTGACATCAGATAAGAGATCATGGAAGAAGCTCACAGTTCACAGTATTCAATTCATCCCAGCGGTACGAAGATGTATCATGATATCCGTCAGCATTTTTGGTAGAATGGCATGAAGAGGGAGATAGCCCGATTTGTCTCTCATTGTTTAGTTTGCCAACAAGTTAAGGCTGAACATCGGAGACCAACTGGATTTTTTCAACCTTTACCGATCCCAGAGTGGAAGTGGGAGTATATCACCATAGATTTTGTAACTGGCTTACCTAAATCCCCAGCTGGGAGAGATGTTATCTGGGTTATAGTTGACAGACTCACCAAGGTAGCTCATTTTCTCCCTTTTAGGATTGGTCAGTCGACGAACAAGCTTGCAGAGATGTACCTCAGGAAGATAGTCAGATTGCACGGAGTACCGGTCAGTATTGCATCCGACAAAGATTCGAGATTTATATCGCACTTTTGGTGAAGTCTTCAAGAGAGCTTGGGGACTCATCTCAAGTTTAATTCAGCTTATTATCCGCAGACAAATGGTCAGTCAGAACGCACGATACAAACTTTCGAAGATATGTTGCGATCATGTACACTCGACTTCGATGGTTTGTGGGAAGATCACC
The DNA here is from genome assembly GCA_029216955.1 of Iris pallida. Lineage (NCBI taxonomy): Eukaryota > Viridiplantae > Streptophyta > Magnoliopsida > Asparagales > Iridaceae > Iris > Iris pallida. The sequence goes on along the minus strand of JANAVB010003400.1, from coordinate 9,910,041 downwards.
TGTATCTCGTGGTGTTCTCCTATAACAACAGTTTCCAGGCCAGTATCCAGATGGCACCCTTTGAGGCCCTGTAGATGGGATGATGTCGGTGAGAGACAGATGCTTGGTCCACAGATGATTACGCAGACTATTGAGGTAGTCAGACAAGTCAGAGATCATCTTCGAGTTGCGCAAGATCGCCAGCGTCATTGGGCCAATTCTCATCGGCGTCCTCTTGAGTTTTCTATCGGCGACCACGTATTCCTTAGGATCTCGCCTACCCGTGGCGTCATTCGATTCGGCGTACGAAGAAAGCTTAGTTCTAGGTATATAGGGTCGTTTGATATTCTCGAGTGAGTAGGTAATGTATCCTATCGTCTCGCTCTTCCGTCGTCGTTACCTGAGGTACATGATATCTTCTATGTATCCCAATTAAGACAGTACATTCCAGATCCGAGTCATATCCTTGATCATTCGAAATTGGTTGTTGGTACCAACCTTTCATATGAGGAAAGGCCCGTATCCGTATTGGACCGAAGGAAGAAGATACTCAAGAACAAGACTATTAAGTTAGTTCGTATTGCTTGGGGTCATCACTCTTTGGGTGAGTCAACGTGGGAGTGTGAGGATGATGTTCGATCGCGATATCCACACTGTTTGGCCCATGAGGTATAATATCTTTCTTATGTCTTATGCTTTTACTTCCTTGCTTGCATGAATGATTGTTTGATTAAATGTTAGTCATAGATTGCCAGTATTAGTATAACTTGTCCCGACACCTCTAGCATCTTGATTAAATTTTGAGGATGGAATTCTTTTAAGGTGGGTAGAGTTGTCACTCTCGTTTTTCGTTATACGTATTTTCAGTATACGTGTTCGAATTTCTGACGTTTGTCAGGTGACCCATAGTTAGACTTGTCTTGCTTAGCCTAATCCTGGTTTAATCTTGCTTTGGTTTATTTCGGTTCATCTTGGTTCCGCTTGACTTGGTTTGGTTTTGTGTGGTTTGAGATGAGAAGGGTTGATATATAAGTCAACACTCCTCTCTCTCTCTCTCTTTATTACTTTCATTTATTTCCTTTATCTTCTCCATTACTCCTCTCTACCCATCAAAGAAACCCTAGGTAAGTGCGACTTGCTTCATAATGGATCTCAAGTTTTATTGTTCCATTCTTTTCTTCACTTGATTATAAGCCTCTTTAGAACTTGGATTTTTTAGTTTCCCTGGATAGATTTTTGTAGATCTAAGTTTATAATTTTTTTTGGTTTTTCTTGGTTTTGATCTCTTAAACTTTATTATTTTCGAGATCTAATGGTCCTATGTTGTAAGAAATTTGATTCTACACAATTTAGACCCTTAAAAATCCTAATTTTGACTTATTTTGAGAGATTTATGACCTTTCTAGTCCATGGGTTCTCATAAACATTTGGAGGCTGGTTGGAGAAGATGAGCAGTGCATGCTGGCACATGATGTCATGGTGCAAGCTGTAGATGGTGCCTTTTGGCCCATGGTGCATGCTATCTTGGCGCATGCTGTCCCTAGCACATGCTTCTGGCACATGCTGCGGATGGTGCCTTTCAGCCCAAGGCGCAAGCTGTCTTGGCACATGATGTCCTAGCGCATGCTGTGGATGGTGCCTTTTGGCCCATGGCGTATTCTGTCCTAGCGCATGCTGTCCCTTGCACATGCTGTCCTGGCGCATGTTGTGGATAGTACCTTTTGGCCCACGGTGCATGCTGTCCTGGCGCATGCTATCCCTTGTACATGCTGTCCTGGCGCATGATATCCCTTGTACATGTTGTACTGGTGCATGATGTCCCTGGCGCATGCTGTCCTGGCGTATGCTGTCACTAGCACATGCTGTCCTGGCACATGTTGTCCCTGCCACCCCTTTTGACCCCTTGCGCTATTTCTTGCCATGATAATTCTTGTTACACTTATCCACGCTTGTCCCCTTGGTCCTTAGTGTAATGTTGTGATCCTTGCTTGTACCCTTTTACTTGACTTGCCCTGTGACGACCCAACTTAATAACTTGTTGAGCATAATAAGGCTTGAACTTGATAAGATTTGACTGGACTTGACATGAACACGACATGATAACTCTTGATAGTGATCCGTCATGGTGCACTCTTGACAAGCAACTAGACATGATAATTCTTGATAGTGGTCCGTCGTGACGCACCCGTGACATGATAAGTAACCTAACATGACATGATAATTTTGAACGCCGTTGCGAAAGCTACCTGGACTTGCTAAGTAACTCTTGTCTTGACACTATGGTTGAATTTCTCTTGATTGTGCCTATACAAGCTACATGTCTCGTCTTGCATCATGCCTAGGACATGGATTCCTGATTACCACGGTCAGGGATTCATACTGAATCTGACTAGGGTAATAACTAGATTGATTAAATAGTTCATAAAAAAATTTCCCAGCTACAGGCAGTCTCATTATCTGGGCGCTTTAATTGGACTTGTAGCCTGCCGTCGAGTAGGGCATATTTCCAGCACACTGTCATGTGTTGCACCCGCAAGTCACCAAATTCAACTCTCTCAACTTGCAACTAGATAACCTGGATTAAGTCTGCAGGGCTTGTGGCTGTTGGAACATCTCATTACATTTTGTTAGTATTTAGTCTTGTGATAACCCTAGTTAGTTAAAAGTATCAAACCGTACATATTGCTTGGCGTGATTGGTGGATGGAGTCCAGTTTAGTCTTATCTAGACAGTGTCAGTTCAGGATTACATTAGCACACTACTGTCATGCTTTACTCTTGTCGATAAATGAGTGGAGACTAAGCTTTGTTCAGGTGAAGGGCTACAACCTCGATCCATGTTTGGTTTATGGGTTGTAACTTGGTTAACAGAATAGTTCCTTAGTTATCTTATTATTTATCATCCTGATTTCCTTAGCCTATGTCTTTCATTATCAATTATATCTTTATGTGCTAATATACTGGTTTTAGTTCTTAAGTGAAGCCTCCCTTGTGGCACTTGTTCTTTTTGGGTTCTGACCCAGCTGGTTTTGTATGGCCAGATTTTGGAGTAGCATCCAAGGATCTTCTAGCCTTCCAGCCAGATGGTGAATACTAGACGCAACCCTGGCAACGAATGGGTTTTATTTTTCTCTTCCACTCTATTATAAATTATTCTTTTGAGGCGTTTAGCCGCCGAACAAGTGTTAGCTCGTGTTGAATTTACATTCCTGTCTGCCTAAGGGCTGTAACTTGATTGACAAATCCTAGGGTTGATCATGTATAACTTAAACTCTTGCTAGTCTTCACATTTTGTATGACTAGCTTCATGATCATCTGAATATGTAATGTTTGGGATGTCTTACTTTGTATGTCTGATGATCTACGATCTTGTTACATTTACTTGCTTGTTTGAGATTGAGACACTAGGCTTGTACTTGACTATAAGAGACTGTTGGCTTATAGATAAACCCTCATACATCTGGACAGCCGTGACCGTGTTACGTAGTAGGATTCACTTTAATGTGTGTAGCTGTGTGTGTCTGTCCCCCGCTCTTCAGTATTCTGGTTCTGGGGCGTAACAGCAGGAGGCTCATCGTTCACAGTATTCTATGCATCCAAGTGCTAAAAAGATGTATAGAGACCTGAAGAAGGATGTCTGGTGGTATGGGATGAAGCGGGAGTAGCATGCTTCATAGCCAGATGTTTGGTCTGCCAGCAGGTAAAGACAGAGAGGCAGAGGCCAGGAGGACTGTTACAGCCATTTCCTATTCCGGTGTGGAAGTGGGAGCATATCACGATGGACTTTATTTCAGGTTTGCTGCGTACACCAGGAGGAAAAGACATGATTTGGGTCATCGTAGACAGGTGGATTAAATTAGCCCATTTCTTGCCATTCAAAGTAGATTTGTCAATGGAGAAGCTAGCAGAGATGTACTGCGTCAGATTGTTAGGCTGCATGGAGTTCTTGTGAGCATTGTCTCGGATCGAAATAGTCGCTTTACTTTCCATTTCTGGCAGAGTCTACATACTAGTTTGGGCACTCAGCTCAAGTTTAGTACTGCTTACCACCTTCAGACAGACGAGCAGTCAGAGAGGATTATTCAGACTTTCGAGGACATGTTGCGGACTTATGTTTTGGACTTTAGAGACTCCTGGGAGGATCATTTGCACTTGGTGGAGTTTGCATACAACAACAGCTTTCAGGCCAGCATTGAGATGTCACCATTCGAGGCGTTATACGGGCGTAGATGTCGTACTCCCTTGTCTTGGGATGGCATTAGAGAGCGAGCTTTATTGGGACCTGAGATGGTTGTACACGCAGCCGAGAAGGTGAAGCTCATCAGGGATCAACTTCGCGTGGCGTAGGACAGACATCGGTATTGGGCCGATAGCCACTGGAGACCCTTAGAGTTTGAGGTACAGCTTAGATTTAGGATTAGGATTTTGTTTGATTTTGTTTGATCATGTGATTGTTACAGCTAAGTTTGAGACCACGTTTGTGCTAGGTTGGAGATCTGGTGTTCCTGAGGATATCTTCGACACGTGGTACCATACGCTTTAGTGGAGGTGGGAAGCTTAGCCCGAATTTTATTGGACCTTTTGTTGTCAGCGAGAGAGTCGATGATGTGGCTTACAGGCTAGACTTGCCACCTGCACTAGAGGGAGTCCATAACGTATTTTACGTGTCGCAGTTGAGACGGTACGTGGCGGATCCCAGCCATGTACTCGATCATTCTGAGATCGATGTAAGCCCTACTTTTAGTTATCCAGAATAGCTTGTGGAGATTCTGGATCGACGAAAGAAGGTGTTAAGGAACCAGACGATACCCTTGGTTCGTGTCGCATGGACGCATCACTCTCCATATGAGTCTACTTGGGAGAGGAAGGATGAGATGCGCGAGCGATACCCTTATATTTTTCAATCTTGAGGTATGATTTTCTATCCTTCTCATCTGTTCAGTTTCGTCTTTAATTTCGAGGACGAAATTATTCTTAAGAAGGGTAGATTTGTCACTAACACTTTCTAGAATAAGGGTATTTTGGTAATTGTGAATTTTTGATTAGTTTTATATAATATTTAATTTGGTGTAATGTGATTTTTGGCCTTTATCTAGTGTGACCTTAGAACAACTTAGCCTAGAGACTAACCATGACCATGGAGACCTAGCTAACTAGTTTTAGTTAGTATTTAGACTCAAATCTAGCTTGGAATGACTTAAAGATCATTTGAAGAATTGAATTAAGGAGCTAGTTTGGATCTTTAGCTTAAAGGGCTTGTTTACATCATAGGAAGAGGTAATGGGCCTTTGTAACTTAGCCTAACCCTAGCCCACTTTATATGGCCGGCCATGAGAGGTTCTCTCCCCCTATTTAAGTCATCATTTAGCCCCCTTGCCTCCTTTGTAGCAAAACCTAACCCTAATTTGTTGTAACACCCACTTTTCTAAAATGAGGATAATTTTGAACCTTTGTAAAAGTTTATTATTTAATAATAGGATTTATAATTTATGGGGATTTTTTAAATTAATTTAATACTATTTATAATTGGTGAATTATAATTTTGATGTGTTAGCTAGTGAACCCTAGAACTGTTGAGCCTAGAGACTAACCATGACCGTGGGGACCTAACCATGTGATTAGAATGGCTAATTACAACTTTTTAGGCTAAGGGTATTTTGGTCATTTTGTGACTTTTGAATTATTTAGAATTTTGATTAATTGGCAAATTTTAGATTATTTTAATAATATTTAAATTGATGTATTATAATTTTGGTTATTTTTCATATTTTGGAAATTTTTAAATTTTAATATTGATTTTACGGGATTTGTTTAGTCGGGTTTGAGTTTCGTTTCGTTCCGACTTGTGTTAGTGACCCGGGTAGCTTAGACTCTAGACGGGACCCCAAGATTAGTTAGTCATGGCCCACAAACCCCACTAATTAAGTTAGCAAGTTTAGACTAATCACACTTGTTAGATTGGTTAAGTTAGAGGCTTAAATTTAACCATTTTGATCCCAAACTTGAACCTAACTTAAAATTAACCAAGAGGACTAGTTGAGGCCTTATTGTGCTTTCCCCCAAGGCCCAAATAGGGTTTAATAGCAGCCACTATAGGTAGGTTAGCCTCCCTTCCTTTCATTTCATTCCATCGTGCCTCTTTTCCTTCACAAAGTGTTCTACCCCAAATTAGATAGCTTCCCTCTTTGATTTGATCTCCAAATCCTTACATCCCTCCACCAAAACTTCCATTCAACCTTTTCATGCTACCAAGGGAGGGTGCTAGCAAAGATTTGGAGCAAAGTGCAAGGAGGAGTGTCCTTTTTGGAAGATCTTCGTGTCGGAGCCGTGTCCTTGGGAGTATCATTGGGATTCCACTCCCAATAGGGAAAACCAGCCCTCTAAATTGATTTTCTACGCATATTAGTTAGTTTTGAATCCATAGGATCCACCTTCATGGATGTACCCCCTTTGGATTCAAGTTTGAGGCCATTTGGAGCTCTTTTCAAGATTTTAGATATGTATTTTGTGTCCTACTTGATAGATCCCAAATTAAGACATCCCATGTGTTTGGTTTATTTCCTAATAGGATTATTTGTATTTTAAATTCAGTTTTAGAATGGTTAGAGAGTGGATTGATCTTAGTTAGGATGGTTAGAATGAGTTTCATTTGGATACCTATGTTGGTATCCAAGTATCTTGGCCTACATGTGTTTCTTTTGTCCAAAACAACCCAAATTCGTCATAATATTCATCCACATTTTTAGTAACCATAGCAACTTAGAAATGCCATAACTTTTAGCTCAGAACTTCGATTAATCTCCCTTTTTTTAAAGAACTGTATCGAAGTTAGCTTTCTAAATATATATTTTAATAAGCCAAAATCATTCTGGAACTTTCTATAAAACTATTTGAGTGTCAGTTGTCCGAAAGACAAACGTGTTTCGGTGTTTTTGCGATTCCGGGAGCTTCCGGACACGAAAATATGATCCATTTGAAGTTTTAAAAAGCTAACACGAAGGCTACGACATACTTTAGTTCTAGAATTTAGTGAATGTCCAATTGGTACAGTATTAATTTTAAGTAGAAGAGTAACTATACGACATATGCATTTTGTGTATCCTATGAGCCTATGTAGTAGTGATATCAAGTGAATGTAGGTATCATAGATTGTCGAGTATATGTATGATATAGTACATATATATATATATATATATATTATTGTTAGGTAATATATGTTAGTATGTTTGTTAGATGTTGGTTAGTAGAGGATTAGATATGTTAGAGTTGTTATATGTTAGTGTAAGTTATATATGTTAGTATATTTGTTAGATGTTGGTTAGTAGAGGGTTAGATATATTAGAGTTTGTTATATGTTAGTGTAAGTTATATTTGTTAGTATGAATGTTTGTTAGATAGTAAAGGTTAGCATTTTGTTAGATATTTGATATGTTGTTAGATAGTTTGATGTTAGATATCTAGTATATTAGATATTGATATGTTAGTAGGTTATGTTAGTTCTAGATATTGGTATGTTAGCAAGTTAGTCTCTATAGGTCATATGTTAGATATTAGTTAAGATGTTATGTTAGTACATTAGATAGTTAGTTAATTAGATATTTGAGCGGTATCTTGGTATCTCATGATACCAAGTTAGTATCTTAAGGTAAATATGAATTACCTTTACCTTCAAGGTAAATGATTAGTTTACCTTATGACCAAGGTATTGATTTTGAGATGCCAATATAACCAAGGTTGATATGGTATCCTAGTGTTAGTGGGTTAGTGTCTAAGTATTTGAGTTTGAGTAGGTGATGTTAGATTGTGGAACGATTATATAGATATGTATATATATATTTTTGGGTTATATAGTATCTATATATATTATGAGAGTATATAGATATAGGTTATGGTTCATAGTGAGGATATGTATATACTTGATATATGATATCTATATGTATGTGTTAGGGTGGTACAATATGGGTAAGGATATATGTGATATATATGTAATGTATATTATATAATTAAGTTTGTGTGCCTTGTTAGCTATGTGGTTTATTTATGTGCCTTGATTTAGGCTATGTGTTAGACATCAATAGTACTAGTATACTTGATTGTTTAGGCCGTAGACTTGTTTAGACCTAGAATTGACTAAATTAGACTAGTTTGACCATTGTTGACCAAACCTTAGCTAGTTTGACCACATTAGACTAGTTGTCCTAGTTTGACTAGACTAGTTGACCAGAGTTGACCAAGAGTTGACTTTGACCAAGATTGACTTAGACTCATGTAGATTGCATTATAATTTTAATTACCATATAACTTGAACTCTTTATAACATGTGTTGCTCTAACTAGGACTCTGTGACTCCAGTTGGCCATCTTTTTATATCAGCTGTTCAGGGTATCAGACGAGTATATTCTCTGATCATTTTATACTTGTTAGGATTTATATTCTTGCTCTAGATTACTTTACTTGATGCTGTCACATTGTTAACATGGATTGGTACTTTATGGATCCTTACATTGAGATATTATCCCCCTCGGGAGCATCGGGTACACCATGTCATGTGTGTTTCACTTTCATCAGTACTCCTGTGCTTTCACTATTTATGTATACTCTTGTGATTCATGTACTCTCATGTTCACAGAGCCCTCATGTATAATTTCATGTGCACCCTTTTATGGGCCCTCATATGAAATATTATACAATAAAAGAACTTGTCTGGATCCTTGTGTATTTATTGGGGTACGGAAGGATAGAAGCAATGTGAACAATTCCAAAGTAGTATAATCATTGTGTAAACTCTTTAGTATAATCATGTGTAAATTCAAACCGTTCACATGTCTATCTTGTACTCTACATCACTAGTCACTGATAGTTCTCTACTTATAGTAGCTATTTATATTACAGTTCTTCCTCTTTTACTATATGTACTTTTTTTAGTGTTTCATGTATTTTACTCTATTGCATGCTTTATATTCTTGTCTTGATATGAACTGTTGAGATTTTGTGCTCGTTTCTGTCCTAACTGGACCTGTTTGAAAATATTACAGGTAACATAGAGATTCACAGCTAGCCTAGAGGACCAGTAGAGCTAGGAGTAGATTGCTAGTTTATGGTTTAGTTTTCTCTGTTGGAACTTGTATTATAATAAGTGGAGATTTGAGTTGTATTTGAGACTGTTTGGGATATTATTATTTTTAAAGTTTATGTAAGTTATTGCTTTGAGTTTAGTATAGACTTCTGTGATATCTTATCGTGCTTAGACTGTGATTGAGATTTCATTATATCCATACTTGTCCTCCATTCGAAGTTGAGATTTGACAAGTACATTAAATAATTGTATGAGTTGTTGATTAGATAGTGACCTATAATAGCCTTCTACCACCGACACTGCAGCGTAGGCTGGACGTACCTACTTCTCGTGCCCCTACAATGGGTACGGATCATGACATTTGTGTTCTTCCCCAAATTTGCCCTCTTTCTTCAAATTACCTCCAAATTGGACCAATTCAGTTTTATTGCATTCCTCAAGTGAAGAAGAAGTCTCTAGTGGCTAGCTAGCAAGGATTGGAGGCATTGGAACATAGGAATTTGGTGTTGAAGCTTAGAAGGGGCTATTTCATTTAGGTTCCAACTCTCAATAGGTATTGCTATCTAAACCCTTTCAATTCCTGATTTTCCTCCATACATGCTGCATTTAGGGTCCCCCTAGATATTGGTAGAGTTTGGGTTCGATTCGTGTCCATTTGGTACGTGTTTCGGAGGCGTATCGGAGTGTAATATAAAGTGTTTGGTGAAATGCCTCTTAGAAATTTATTTTGCTGGTTTACAAAACCAATTTCATGAACTGGTAGCTGTTAATGTGGGGATTACTTTTTATAAAGACTGAGTTTATTTTAGTGTAGATTCGTGTCCGTTCTTGAACACGGGGAGGCCTGCACACACAGTGGTGCAGTATCCTGCTACCCGAACACGAGATCTTGCTGGACACGACACTTGGACATGTGAAATTTGGCATGGACATGGGGGCACAGACTGACAACATGCTCCCAAAAATTGGGATGATTTCATGGTGGATTCGAGGAGTTCTCATACTCGCAGTGGTCGGGCCACTCTGTGCACGTACACTAATTCTTTCACTGACACGCACATGGTTCGACACACTGACACACTTTGGACACGTTGTAGGCACCTAGACAAGAGGCCTTATATCTACCCTATCTCTAGACACGAGCACGAGACCCAAGATCATGTGTGTCGTATCCTAGAGGGCTCGACATGCCAGCATAAGAATGTGCACTGCACTGTCTCTGACGCTCGACTTTGACACAATTTTGGACACATGTATGGACAATGTTTGGACACTGTGGGTTGACACAATGTTGACACACTCTTCCCCTTCCTAGTCTTCCAGTTTCACTTTGAAATCGGGGTACGAATGGGTTGTGTTGATGATGTGTTAGAGATGGGAGTTGGGTTTGCTTATGATAATTGTGTTAGTTCAGTTGTTTGATCTCTGTTTGTTGATTCCAGGTTGTTTAGGTTTCATATATTATTAGGTTATATTTGCAATAGGTTATAGGTTATGGTTTCATATATATGATCTATATATATGTAGAGTTTCCTATATAATATATATATATATATATATATATATATATATATATATATAAAATATATATATATATATATATATATATATATATATAATACTACATTTTATTCATCATAGGATTTGAGTACCAACTCAGGTTACAGAAGAAGATCAGTGCTTACATTTGATAGTTGCCTTAGCAACCTGTCTATGAACTTCACTTATCAGCCTATCAGCCCCATATGAATACTGCTCGTACCGCCACTTGTTCCTATTTTTTCAGAGCACCCATATAACTGCCGTCACCACAATCTCTTTCCGATGCTTTTTCCTCTTTCTCCACCAAGATTGAAGCCTATGTAATAGAGTACTGCCGCTCGTCCTTATCCCATATGTTTGTTGAACCGAGGCCCAAACTTTAACAGCTAAATCTCCCTTATGAAGAACATGCGCCATGGTTTCAGTAGAAGGATCAACACAACAATGACAGTTAGATTCCATACTATATCCAAGCCGAAATATATTGTCATCAGTTGGTAGTTTATCATGCAACATCCGCCAACATAATATAGACCATTTTGTAGGGATACATTTATTCCAAATATGCTTGAAATAAGGAAGTTGTGGCAAGTGAGATCGGGCCACATCCCAAGCTGATGAAACAGAAAACATACCTGAACGAGCATAGCTCCAGTTCCAATCCCCATCAACTAGAATAATGTACTGACTAGCAAGCCTACGCCCAAGGACTAGCCTCTTCCATACATGAGAAGCATTTGAAGTTAGCTGGACCTGTAGCTCAGACTCATGCGAGCAATATTTCATCTTAAAGAATTGAGTCCATAGCGAAGATTGAGTCATAAACTTCCACCATAACTTAATAGTCATCGAAGTCATGACATCCACCAAATGTCGAACACCCAAACCTCCTTCTTCTTTAGTACGAGCTATAGAGCCCCATCCCAGCCAAGTCCTCTTCGCAACCCCTTCATGAGAACCCCAAAAGAATGAGGAAAACATAGATTCCATTCTATTTAGCACTGCCACAGGTGGATCACATGCTGCCAAAGTATAAACTGGAATAGAAGCAAGCACATTCTTGATTAGAACCAATTTGCCTCCAGGAGATAGAATTCTGTTATGCCAACCTTCCAACTTATGCCGAATCTTTTCTAATAACTCTTCATACATCCCCCCATTACGCTAGCCAGCAAATAGGGGACAACCAAGGTATGTAAACGGAGGAGAACCCACATTGAAACCAAAATAAGAAGCCAATTCTTCTTCGTTCTCTGGTCGTTCTTTCATAGAAAGATATATAGAAGACTTATGTTTGTTAATCTTCTGACCCGACAGTGCTTCATACCTGGATAAGACTTCATTGATCATCCCAACCGATCGCAAATCTCCTGCTGAAAAAAGAAGCACACCATCTTCATAGGCAAGGTGTGTGACAGGAGGACATCCTCGAGGAGTGAAGAAATGAGTGAAGCCATCAATACCTGCAAATGCTTCAAGCTTCTAGCGAGAACTTCAGCTACTAAAATGAACAATACAGGAGACAATGGATCACCTTGTCTCAGACCTCGAAAAGCTTGAAAATATTCAATCGATTCTCCGTTTATAAGAGGTGAATACCATACATTATTCACAATCCTCAACATCATATCAACCCACTTATTGTGAAAGCCAAATCGACGATGCACCTTCAATAGATACCTCCAATCCACCCTATCATATGCCTTCATCATATCATGTTTTAGTACAATATTACCTCCCCGGTATTTCTTGTTCATCTTGGCCATCATCTCTTGAGCCAATAGAATGTTATCTACTATCTCTCGGCCTTGCACGAACCCGCTCTGTTCCTGCAAAATCAGACGTGGGAGCAAAGGATCTAATGGCGTGATAGTAACTTCGATATGATCTTGTTAAACACAGTACAGAGGCTGATGGGCCTGTAATCACCAAAAGTTTTAGGCTGTTTAATCTTCGGGATTAGCACAATTGATGTGTTAGTGAAAGCCCGAGGAAGGGAAAACTCGTCCATGAACATAGATATGGCCTCTTGAATATCATCACCAACAATATCCCAACGGTGTAAATAAAACGATGGGGTAAACCCATCGGGACCTGAGGCACTAGATTTATCCAAACTCTTGATTGTATTCAATATTTCCTCCTTAATAGGCTCAGCAATAAGAGTGTCATTATCTTCATCTGTTACGATACTCGGGATAAGGTTGAGCATATCATCATCATCCTGAATTTCCCCTCTCTTATACGATTTGGCAAAGAAATCCTTCGCATATGTGTGGATGTCCTATTTTTCAGTAAGGATAACTCCAGTAGCAATAGTAACGAAATGAATGTGCAGCGACTTCTTCCGAATATTCACACAGCCATGGAAATAAGCTGTGTTTTGTCCCCTTCCAGGTCCCATTTGAGACGAGCCCTTTGTCGCCAATAAGCTTCTACAGTTCAAACTTTATGTTTGAGCAGAGCCTTGGCCTTCGACAATTGTTCAAAAGACTCCTGATTGTTCAAAAGACTCCTGATTATTCATAACCTCCTGATTATCCGACTCCAATTTGTTAAGATGATCCACTTTAGACATGGAAGCCAGTCTGAGCCAGGCACTATCAACCATAACCCGATCTAGTCGAGAACCATACTTGCCATCCTTCATCGATTTCAGCCAAGTGAAACAACTCCCTGAGTACGGAAGCTCAGATAATCCAGCAACCATTTTGAAGTTCACAAATTCCTCAATTGAAACTGGATCCGCAGCACGTCCACCAATCTTTTCCTCCGACCTGAGAACAGCATTAAAGTCACCCCCAACCACCCAAGGAGGAGAATGAGTCTCCTGAAACTGAGATAACCTGTCCCAAAGCACACGACAACCCTCCTTCGTATTATCACCATGAACAACGGCGAACATTGCTTCTGAAGGTAGCAGGTGATGAGCAACTGTAACAGATAATGCTTGATCAAACGATTCCCGAATCAAAATGTCACACTCCTCCTTAGCCATTACCCAGATATTACTACGTTCATTAGAATAGGCCATTGAAAATCCAAGTTTAGCCTTATAGTAAGCTAGCTGATTAACATCCACCTTAGGCTCTATAATGGTAAGAAACACAACTTTATGCATCCTCACTAGCAATTTAATT